>VZTX01001902.1:0-119857 GCA_013400915.1 Pardalotus punctatus | reverse complement strand
ACAGCAGATCGGGCCAAAGCCAGGCAGGGCAGGACGGCAGCAGTGAGAGAGCTCTACGCTTTCACTGAGCCACAAGCAGCAGCCCGGCCTAAAACACAGTGCCACTGTCTTCATGCCTCTCCTTTCTTCCCTGAGACAGTTCAGGCTCTGATGCTGTGAATCTTTGGGATGGATGCACAAATTGTTAGAATAGGGAAAAGGCCTCTGGTGCCTGCCAGGTTTGTGCTGCAGGTGTGTGGGAAGGCAAACCAAAGCTGCCACTCCGGAGCTCCCCACAACCCTCCAGCATGGGAGCTGTGGGGGCTGTAGTTCCCACCAAGGCCGTGTTGGGCATCGGCTCCTGGGCTGAGGCAGGGACATGAACCTTAGTAACTGGGCCATCACCCCAGAAAGATGGGGCCATCATCAGAGCCTCCATATGCCCCAAATTCTTCAGGTGCTAAACACCCATTGGAGCTGAGGCCATGGAGATCAAACAGGTAATAAGACTGAGTCCCTGTGTCTGTGCCCAAACATCCACAGGGAGCAAAGTGCCCTGGGGTCCCTGAGATGCATCAGTGCAAAAACAGAGAGGATACAAGACAGGGTTTGTCCATCTGCTGCTCAAGGCACCGATGCCTGTCCCAAAACCAGCCACAGCAGCTCAGGCCAGAGGGTTCCTGGGCTACAGGGCTACAAGCAGACATGAGGTGATTTGAGACTGTGAGACTCAGGTGGGGGCGCTCATACTGGGAACAGGCCAAGTCTGGCCCCAACCCTGTCTCAGGGCATGAGGGTGAGATGTCTCTCCTGGCATACAGCTGCCCTCCCGAAGAGAATCCAAGGCCTGCCTTTGGACCCCATCTGCATTTATTTCAGTATTCACAGCACATCGTGATGATGATTTCCCAACCTCACACCCAGCACCAGAAGCACCACATCTCACAGGATCCAAGCCACGGCCCGGAACCATCCTCTTCCCCAGTGCATGTCCCCCAACCCTCCATCAGCCACATCGCCAGGCATGGTGTGAAGAAACATTTTATTCAAGTCAGCCCTTCCCTTTGTAGGCTGGGTGTTTACACCGCAGGAGTGGCGGTGGGGCGAGGCAGGGCGGCTGCACGGGCAGAGACCCCCAGAGCCAGCTCCGGACACGGCGCTCAGCCGCACTTGCCCACGCACTCGAGGAGCTCCATGCGGATGGCGATGCGCACGTGCCAGCCCAGCGGGATCAGGCGGATGTAGCGGGCCACGATGGGCGGCCGCAGCAGGTTCTGCACCGAGGACGAGCGGTCCGAGTTGCCGTAGAAAACCTGTGAAGGGAGGGGTGGGTGGGTGGTTAGGGGGCTGCAAACCCAGTCCCATGAGTCTGGGGTGCCTGTGCAGAGCAGAGGAGGAGGAGGAGGCTCCTTCCCCTCCATCCTCACAACAAAAGACTTAAAAAACATCCAGATGTAGACAATTTTTGTCATGCTGATTCAGTTTTCTAAGTCACTCTCCTCCATCGTTCCTGAACTTTTTATGGTTAGGCCATTAAATCTCACCTCATTCTCATTCCATTCTCTCTCACTTGCCTTCCTCTAGCAAGGCACTGCTCATTTGGAGTGAGCATAGTTGTCTTTGGCTCTTCACAGTTCATGAGCCAGGCTCCTACACATGCCAATATAGACCAAAAAAAAAAAAAAAAAGTATTTAAGGGCCCTTTCCCGCATTCCTTGGCCTGGATATCACATCTGCTGCCATGACCTGCTCTTTTGGGAAAACTCAGCATCTCCCCAGGGCTGCAGGAACTTCAGGAAGGCCAGCAGAGCCTCCTGTGCTGCGACAGGGCCATCCCCGGAGATGGGCATTGAGGACACCTGGAAGGCAGCAGCTGTCACATCCCTCAGCCCAGCTGGGCTGCACAGGGATCACAGGCACCACTGTAAGGTCTCCCCTGTGCAATTTTTTGCTTCAAATCAACCAGTAAGAAGTGCAGTGTGAGAATGGTTTGGTGGGTTGTGACTTAACTAGTTACAGATTTTGTCTGAGGGGTTTTTCTGCACCAGGATCATGCGCTATCCCTGAATATGGCAATAAAAGGAGACCTCATTTTTCAGTGCCCAAGCATGGCTGTTTGACCCCAGCTGAGAAAGGGCTGCTGCTTATCATGGAGGGTCCTTATCATGGAAGTGCTGCCTCTTCTGCAATGCCAGCTAATGCCAGTGAGCTTAATCTGGACTCTAGCATCATCATTAGAAAACACAAATAATGTGTTTTGTCCTTCTGCACTGGCCAGCATGACACTCTCTCTCATCTCAGGGGGAATGGCCCCTCTCTGTGCTGTGAGTGAGCATCGAGACCCATCCACCCTGCTGCTCTCACATGATCCCCCTTTTGAGACACCTCCCAAAATGGTTCATGTCACCAAACATGTCACCCCTCCACCAGTGGCCAAAGAGCAAAGTCCACTGACCCGGTTGTTCCCAGTCTGGTCCTTGTAGTAGACCCAGTTGAGGTTTTCGTCGGTGCGGTACTGTAGGCTGTACTTGGTCATCCACTCGTCCGCGTCACAGCGCCCTTGTGTGAGGATCCCTGAAATCACCTTCACCTCCTTCAGGTCAATCTGCAGCCACTGTGCATTGTCCTGGTACTTGGAGAGCCATGCACACCTGGGGGGACACCACCAGCCCTGCTCTGTCCTCCGCTGTGCCCTCCCAGGCAGACCCTCCTGCCCCCACACTGCCGGGACTCCCCAGCCCCCACAGCCACAGCCTCTGGGACCCCTCGGGAAGGCATTTTTGAACTCACCCGAAGCCCTGGCCGTTGAGGCGGGCCTTGTTGGCTGTCCAGGAGGAATACCAGCCCGTGTACTGCTCAGGGTTGGAGCAGCTGATCTGGTCTGGAGTGACGGCACCAGACTCGAAGCCCAAGGGCTTGTGGTAGGGACACTCTGCAGAACAAGGGAAAAAAACACCTCAAGGGACTGAAGTGGCTCTGTTTCCTGGGTGTGTTTGCACACACGTTGTCAACACCTCCTGGGGTTTCATTGCTCCCTCTTCTCCCTGATTAGGATCCTAGGAATGCTCTTAAGCCCAGACAACATCCTGCCCTGGGGCCATAGGGTCTTCATTTCTAACTCTTCACTTGTGTTAATTTCTAACTTTTCTTTCTCTCTCAGACTTACTAGACTTGTTTTGCCTGCAACATTTTGGGTGAAAGGCTTTATTTGGATGTTGCAGTCTGAATCTCCTTCACATAAGCATGTGGAAGAAGAGCCAGACTGGATGCATTAACCTGGGTCCAGCCTCCAGCCTATCAGCTTTTGCCTGGTCCTTGAGTAATGCTGGGGACTTCTTTTCTTGCTGGGCTTTACCTTCTGCTCCTCCAACCACTGTCTTGATTTACGGCTCTACTTGCATGGCAAAATTGCTGAGCCAGCTCCAGCTGGTCACCCCTCCACAAACGCCCTCAGATTTTCATTTTCTACTTTGGGGACCTTCTTTGTGTCTGGAGGTGGCCTTGCCTTGTGGAAAACTAGCAGGTGCTCTGGTGGCAGGGAGGTGTAATGTTCAGCCCTGCTGCGGGCTCAGGGATCTCCACCTCAGGGATTCCCATCTGCAGTGTTTGACTGCAGATCTTCAGGGTAAAAATCCTACCCCCACAGCTGTCTTCTGCAATAGTGAGAAATTAAACACGACTACCACTGGCTGCAAAACTACTGGAGAAAGAAATACTCATTTGTCATTAAAACTTTCTGCGGTGGTTCACCACTCAGTGCTCTGGAAGGCAAGACTAGTGATGCTGAGTGCTACCTGGACCTAGCTGCAGGGGTTTTTGTTATGATCTTTTTTCATGTGATCAGGTTATCATTGTGTATCAAAACACATAGAATGTAGGCACTCACAAGTGTCACATAGGGATTGCCTCTGCAAACATCTAGATCATGGGCAGCATTTTCTGATTTTGCAGCCTGTGGAGCCTCTGGAATCCCCAAAGGTAATTCTGTCCCTTTCTCCAGTTAGCACAGTCTGTTTCATGGGTCTCAGCGATAAAGGAGCAATCAAAGCTCTGCACAGCTTCACTTGTGGGTAAAAGGTTTCCTTGCCTTAGCCACGCCTGAACAACCACCATGGTGCCTCGTGTGAAAAATGATCAACACGTGGGGAGCACCGGTGGGTGCCCAGAACCTGGCGTGACTGTGGCGTCCCCAGTGCAACTCCCCAGCACTGCAGCCATGCAGTCAATGTCTCATTAGCAAGCTCTACTAGGTCAATATTGCATGCATCAATATCTCATTAACATATCTTGCTGAGTCGGTACCTCATTAACATGTTTTTCCCTATGAAAACATATAGCCACTGTCCCGCCTTCCTCCAGGCATGGAAACATCCTGCTTTTCCACCACGTTAAAAGCCTTGCTCCCCTTGTGCAAGAGGGTGGCCCTGTGTGTTTACTATTCGTCAGGCTTATCTCAAACACCACCCAACTTTACTTTTAGCAACACTAATCTGCAGACCACACAACTGTAATGCAATTAGCAGGTCACCTTCTGGTGAGTCCCTTTGTGCCATGCACAGGGACCTGCCAAAACAGATGCCTAATGCCTGCCCAGCCAAAGCAGCTGAGCCATTTAACACAGTTACTGCCAACCCAGAGAAAACTCATGCAGCGTTTGCAAGGCTGGCTGCTCCCCTCGGCCATGCCAGAGGCAGCTCTGCATGGCTGCTCTACAAACTGTCCCCAAGCAGCAGGGAACACCAGGCCACACCACTTCGGCTGGGCTGGGCTGGGCAAGGGGAGTGCAAAGCCCCTGTCTGGGGACAGCAACAGCTGGGAGTTACAGTGGAAATGTTCCTCATTCAAGAGAACAGCCTTCATGAGGCGAGGGAGATGCCTTCATTCATCAGCTACATAATGCTAATGTGAGAGAGACCCCCTCACACCTGGCCTGGCCAGGAAACCCAGCACCGCTCCTTGCCCATATATTCCATGGACAGAACAACCAACCCTGCCATATCCCCTTCCCTTCCCTTCCCTTCCCTTCCCTTCCCTTCCAAAAACATGCTGCAAAGAAGGAGTAGTCATTTTCCTTGATCCCTGGAGAGTCTGTAAGATGTTACAGGCTAAACTGCAGCAAGGGAGAATGAGCCCAGGTGGTACAAAAGGTTTCCTGCAGCAAATCCTACACAATACAATAGCTGCCCCAGGCAGTTTCTGGAAGCACCAGCACTGAGAGTTCCAAGGAGAGAATATCCACTGTCACTGGTCAGCATGGGCCACCCTGGGTGACCTCCCAAGGCCCATGGGGGCTGCCTCTGCCTGATGGCACAGGGTTATCCGCTCACAGTGGTTCAGCTCCACCAGCCCTACCAGCAGCTGGATTTGGGATGTGCCAGCTCTGCAATGCCAGATGCAGAGGGGAAGTTGCTGAAGGGCCCCAGACAAACACAGCTAAAGGCTCCCTCCATTACCTGGCATGCACTCTAAGCCATTTGTCCCACTGGACCACACCGAGTTAGGACCTCCTTGGCAATCGCATTTGCAAGCCTTGCTGTGCCACAGCTCCAGTCTCTCATCCTAAAGGAAAGGTAAAAAATTAGTGATAAACCAACATAGTCATCAACAATAGTGACATGAGGCCAAAACTGAATTCTGAACCTCAGACAAATGCTTCTGCCTGTCTGGACTGCTGCATCTTTTCTGAGACCCTTTCCTGTTGCCAGCTCAGCATGAAGCACAGAGTAACTTGGATCCCCTTGGACTCAGAGGTCAGAGGATGTGTTTGGGCTTGAAGGCTCACGTGCCATCCCTCCTTCTGCCCCAAAGCACCAGGGATGGGCAGTGTCAGACCGCCAGCATTTACCTGGCAGCCAAACTATCCAGAGACACTTACCTCTCCTGGGGAGAGGGCCATCGCAGCTGAGCAGTGGGCGTGGAGGGAAGAGAGAGAAAGAGACAGAGTGAGATCAGAAACAACGATTCTGTAAGTAAACATCAGGAAATACAATCAACATTTACTCCTGAGGTAGAGACAAATAAATAAAGGACTGACGAATCTACCACATTGCCCCAAGCTGATTGCTAGGAGAAGGCAAGAGAACATGGGCAGGAGCAGGGCACTGCATGTGCCCATGTCTGTGCTACTCCTCCATTGGATTTTCCTTCAGATGCCTTTGGCATCTCCTCTTGCTGATCAGACACACCTGAATCACCCTGAGCAGAAACACATGCTAGACCCTTCAGTCTCTGCTTTACAACTAATTTTGCTCACATCCATTTTTTCTGTCTTCCTGCTCCACAGTTTCCCTGTCACATTTTCCCCTTAAAATGTGTAAGCTGATGAACTCCAAGGGTGAAATCCTAGCCTGGTGCCACTGCAGATCCTGTGTCTTTGGAAGAGATAGGACACCTCACAAAGTGCTTGGCCTGAGATCACTCCGTTTGGATGCGAGGGAGAAAAAAGAAATGTAAATAGGTCTTCCTAATCTATCTTACAGACGAGACTCCAATTTTTTCCTTTCTTAGGGAAATCCAGTCATAGCTCTGGAGGAAGAGATGCTATTTTTGTAACATCTGACCTGTTTATCTCCTGCCTCTTACTGAGCAATGGCTTCTTTATGAGCACTTTTCTTATTGAAAAAGCTCTTTTTGCTTCACAGTAAAGTCCAAAGCAGAGTATGTTAATAGCTTTTAGACTGGCAGACTATTTCCCAAACAGCTATGAAAATAAAATAATTTTAAAAAATAGTCCCATGACTGCTGATAACTCATCAACACAAGTCAAATGTCAAACATCAGGTTTTCAAAGCCCGTAGGGAATCTACAAGCCACCAAGGAACAAATGATTGAGCAGGTAAAAAGCTTGCATACAGGAGCCATGAGAAAACTGCCATCTCCAGAGGTTTTGTGAATATGAAAAGAGGATTTTTTTCACCAAATGAATTAGACTCTGAATTATTCACTGAAATCCAGTTATGATTTATTCATTCATACACTGTCACTTTGCTGAGCCTAGGAAGGCTCCAGCTAATACTGGGAATTTACATCTCACATTTCTATAGCAAGTTTCATCTCAAAAGACTCACAAACACAGAGCAATTATAATCAGCTGAAATATAAACTATCTACAAAGCTCTGTTTATTACTGAAATGCAACTGCTCCTTGGGTGTGACAATGGGTCTAAATGTATCAAGAGTCTAAAAGAAAGCCCTCCAAAAACAAAATGATAAAGAAATTTTAAAAATTCCTTTCTCTAACACAGGGATGGTCTCCTGTGCTTCAGTGTCCCAGAGCAGAATTTCTGGCATCAGGAACTTACCACATTAACCCAAGGCATTGGCCCTGGCAGAAGAAGTAAATACCAGTCTACAATAAAAATATGTGGCTCCTAGTCAGGCCCAAGTGGGAGGCAGGGGGCACCCAGAGCCCAACATGCTCAGAAGGAGAACGTGCCTGCACATCTGGGACCTCTGGGAAAGCATAGGCTGGGGGCCCCACACAACATTGCACTGCACTTTTCCCAGCACAAATATTAACAAGCCAAGCCCTGGGACTCCATTCTGCAATGAGAAAACCAAGGCAGAGGGGCAAACCCAAGGCCACCCCCATGCTGGGCCACATGGGGCAAAGTGATTTGCCTCAAACTCAGTGTGAAGGCAGATTAAGCTAACACTGTCTGCCAATACAATAGAAACTAGGATTTTATCACTTACCAAAATTGTACCATCTTTGCCAATAAAAGCAATGCAGTGCCTGCCTCTCCTGCCTGCCCTGTGCTCTGTTTGATGCCAGCACTGGAGAGGCATTGGCACCTGGGGCACGAGATCCAGGCTGACAGGTGTCTCCCCTGCCCTATGGACCATCGAGTGCTGTCCTTTCCCAGCAGGACAGGTGCCCTGCTCCAGGAGCACCAGCTGCAGGGGCTTCCTTGCCCCGAGATCTGGGATCCCAGCTCCCCAGCCATCACAGCCTGCTGTGTGTTCCCATTGCCCAACAATTCCTGATTCACTGGTCTCCAGGTTCGGCTCCTTCCATCTGCTTAACCACCTGATTTTTGTGGAGAAAATTTTGTGCATTGTTTTGGGTTTTTCTTATGGTGGTTTAACACACTTGGGCCTGGGAAAGGGGTTGGAAAGGGCCACTAAGATCATTGAGTCCAGCCATTAACCTAAGGAAGTTATGTTCCATGAGGAAGACTGTAGTGTGGTAAAGTCTATTCTTGAGCACTGCATGCCTGGGGTGGTGAAAGGGGATGGGAGTTACCAGGATGATGTAATGTATTGCTTTGTGACCATGCTGAGCCCTTCAATAGGCCTTCTGAGTCCCTCCCTTTGAGAGCCAAGATCAAAATTTAATATGCTATTGACACATGGCAGCTGGAAACTCAACAGTTGTGAGTGAAACAACAGGAAAAAAAGGAACAGATTTCAGGTGGGTGGGTGTATGGTAGCATCAATTCAACCACCAGGAATGAATCCTCCTCCCCAGGTCACCCAGCATTGTGTGGGTAGCTGCACTCAGCCAGTGGTTCCTGCTCCTGAGCTACAAGGGTGGCTTTGAGGGCTTTTAGCCTGATCTGCCAGGAGACACCACTGCAAATCAAGCAAGGGTGTGAATTTCAAGCACAAAAGGCCTATTTTGAATGCAGTGTTTTATTGGGTCAGTCCTACAGCACACAGTGGTGCAAAGGCAGTGCCTGGGCACAGGGGCTGGCGTGCTGTCCCTCTGGCTGTCCCAGCTGGGCTGGGCACCTTCACCCCTCACCACACAACTCGCTGGTTTAAACACCTCAAACAGGAGTTCAGCTTTGCCTTTTTCAGCTAGGAGAGGTGAACTGCCAAGGGTCACTCCCACAAGGGGCTCAGCCATCCAACCATGGCACAAGGGAGCAGCAGCTTGGCTTGGGGTAAGCATAGCAGTGGATGGCCAAACGCCCTGCCTGGGCAGCACAGCCTGATAACCCCTGGCCTTGGGAGAGGAAAGGAAACAAAAGATGCCCTTGCCTGCAGTTGGCCACAAAACATGATAATTGATATATTGGTGTGTTTACAGCTGTGACGCACCCTGTCCTACAAAGGAAATGAAGAGGAAAGCTGGCTGCCAATAGTCTAAAAATGTGATGGGCAGCATGCTTTTATAGCAAGCATGTTTGCCTTCAAGGAAGGTTACAAAGATAATTGGTAATTGTAGGTCAGACAGAACGAATTGCTGCAATTCATGGGAGAGTCATAAGTCCTGCACGGCCGCCAGGGGCTGTTGTTTTAAAAGCATAGGACTGAAAAAAACCCCAAAACATTAAAAAGGAAAGAGCTCTATTTACAGCACCCCAGGACATTCAGCAAACCATGAGTTCAGTGAAATAAATTATTATATGTGTCTGTGGGAGTCAGGGAGATAAGGCACAGGCCTTTCCTGTCCCTTCATCCCACCCTGCAGTGTGCTGTGTCCAGAGCACTGCCATGAACAAATGCCATCCCATAGCACAGGATTTAGGGACCAGGGCTTGGGGCAAGAACCAGGGGATGTTTTTGTGCCAGGGAACCTGTCCTGATGAGGTTGGGCTGGAGCCCAGGTCCTGGGAAGTCTCCACTTGGCATCTGGTGCTGAGCAGGAGGGAGGGCAGTGACACTCCAGGAACTGGTCCAGGTCTGGTGCAGAAAGAAAAGAGCTGGCAGAGGTAGTCCTGGGGTGCCAAGATGGGGTTTCCTGAGGTGGAAGTTGGATAAAGCAGCAGCCACACCTTAGGGCTACTTGAGAAAAGGGGCAATCAATAGCAAGGAAACTCAGCTGGTAGCATTTTAATGACAGGAACAGGTAATTATGCATCTCAACAAAATTGTAATAGTTAGGAATGTGGTTAAACAAGAGAACGAAAGGAGGAAGGTAAGTCTGGGCAGAAGTTACAGTGCCAAAGGTTGAGCACATTTCAATACAGAAACTCTGAGAAATCATATTCACTATCCTGACCAGAAAGCCACAGCAGCAAGTCATCTTTTACTGTAGGAATTAATGACACATATACGAGCATGAGAAAGCACATTATAAATATGAAAACAGAGAAATAAAATATAACACAGAATAAATGTCAGTCACTCGATTTACTGGAATAAGTTCACATAAATGTGACCATTGCAGGAAAAGTATGTGGAAAATTATGACTTTATTTATTTACTTTATTACATAGGTGTCCTAGAAGCTTCAGCTGGAAAATAGTTAATTTTGTCTCTCATCTCTGTAAGCAACATCTCAGTTTAACAGTGCTCAGAGAGGTGAATAAAATTATTTTCCCCCCTCCCAGTGGAGAGCAATCCCCCCATGATGCAGCAGTGCTTTGTGGGCACAATGGCTTCTTTTGCACAGTCACCTGCCTCCCTTCCACCTGTGGGTTATGGGAAGGGGAAAGAAAAACAGCTTAAGACCCTGAAAAACATGACTAGGGCCCAAGAAAAGCTCCAAAAAGTCACAAAAAATGAAAGGCATGGCTGGAATGAGTGGCACTGGTTTTATCATGCTTTCTGAAAGGCCCTCTTTCCCCAGGCAACACATTAGACAGCATCAGGAAGCAGAGCTAGGTAACACAGCCTGTGAGCAATACAGGGGGTTGAGAGACTGAAAAAAGCATTGCAGTGCCTCTGTGCCCATTGGGTGCTAGTTTGTGTCTTGCTATATTATTAACTTAGGCTATTTTTACATCCCAACCCTGAAAATCGTGCCAGCCAAGTGAGGTGACTCACATCAGGTTGCACCAGCCTCTGTAAGAGGTTGCATTCAGGGAAGCTGCCACATTCGTGGGGTTCTCCCCATCTCTCCTTGCCCCTGTGCCAGCAATGGCCCCAGCAGCCCCTGCTGAAGCTGTGCTGGTCCCCAGGTCCCTTGCCAAGCACAGCCCCCATGCCCCCACACGCTTCAGGATTGCTTTTGTTGATTTTCCCCCGGGGCTCTTTCCATGGCCATGCTAAGCAGGCTCCATGGGACCCTGTGTTGTGCAAACAGCACCTTTATTTCTAAAAAGCATGGGCTTTAAATGGTCCCTGGGAGCTGTACCGGCAGGCAGAGACCCCCAGGACACGTGCAGATCTGTGTCCACCCACAGACATTGGAAGCCAGGCTGGCCTGGTGAAAGCAGGGTGCCCATCCAGGGACTCCAGCACCTAAAGCCACACCGGGCCACATGCTCAGCCTGTTTGTCCTGTAGATGATATTGTGGCCCCAGCCGGGCACCAACACCCCAAAACACATCAGCCTGCGAGCACTGATCTCTGCTGATCACTGGCAGCCTCAGTCAGAGCCAGAAACTGAGGGCAAGAGGACCAGCATCAGCATCAGCCTGCACAGGGAGGTCTCATGCTTTGTGTTAAGCTTTTCTCTCTGGCTTTAAATTGGCTGTTCTTTTCCTCCTTCATTTTGTGGGGATTTTTCACAGTTGAATTTTTTTAATTTCCATTTCATTTTCTTTATTTGAATGATTTTTATTAGGTTTTCATTCTCATTCACTTGTATTGTGGTTCATTTAATATTTACTGGTATTTATTTGAAGGCAATAAAAAATGCATTTAGGTAATCACAATTATACCGATTCAATTCACATTAATTTCTCTTCTTCCATAATGTTTCCACTATTTTTTTATGTTGTGACAAAATTTGAAAAAAGCTTAAATAATTTGAAAAAAATAATAAACTTTTCAGGCTTTTTTTTTTTTTTTTTTCTTAAGAGATGTAGAATTAATTTTTTACCCAAAGAGTTCCTTAGAAAACTTTTAGCATTTTCTGGTCTTATTGACATGTTCGTTCCTTCCTGCTTGGAACTACACATAACACTGCCTGCATAGTAATTTCATTAGATGCATTGATAACGCCAAAGGGCAGCACTTCTAAAGATGTTATTTGCTGTGATCCAAAGGTGTGTTTGAGCCTTTAATTTTTTTTGGGGGGTGGGGGAGGGTCTCTTGTTTTGTTTGTTTTTTTTTTTTCTCTTCAAAGCTACAAAAAACAAAGGTGAAAAAAGAAATCCCCTCTCGAACGGCTGAGATGCGCTTGTTCCTCGAGGTGCAGCGAGCACAGGTGGAGTAACGCAATGTGGGCGCATCACTTTCCATGTTCCCAAAGCGTGCTCCCTTCAATCCGGGGCTCAGGGGCTCCCCCTCGCCATATGGAGGGGGCCCTTGCTGCTGCACCATATGCTGCTGCTGCTGCTGCTCCTGCTGTGCGGTGTGTCCCCAGCAAACACGAGCCCAGCCAAGGCGCGGGGGCTGCGGGTGCTCCACTAAGCCCCTTGCTCTGCCAGGGAAAATAAGCTAAGCAGCTTATCGTGGCATCAGTGCACGTAGCTCCCGCGGCTGACCTAGCGGCACCTTGGTGCTCGGAGAGGCAGGAGTGCGAGGGGCACCCGCGCTGCTCTCTTTTCATCCAGCACGGGACACTCAGACCGCGAAGCAGAGCAAAACAGTAAATTAAGGAATGCAATAAATTACGAAAATAAGTTAAATACCAAATGAGTGATGCCTGGAAAGTGATCTTTCAAGTTATTTTTCACTGCAGGCTCTCCAAAAATATCCTGATGTGTGGGTGTCTATTAAGAGCAAGCTGTGTCTGGGATTCAGAGCAAGGTATATGAACTCATTCCAAGGACTAATTGTAGTTACCCCACCCATAGGGAAAAAAAATGCTGGAGTCTGTATAAAAACACTCTTCCTAGAAGCTCAGGTACCAGTAACCTTCCCAAGTGAAACAAAGGAGAGTGAAGAGATAAGGTAAGAGGAGAACACACAAATATTTGCTGGGAGATTAAAAGAAAGACCTATTAATTAGACAGAGCTGGGTACAGCCAAACATAACAAGAAGAAATGAAGGCATGGCTAGTTGAGGAGCACTTCTTTTCCTACCCATGAAATTTGGTAGAGCAAAGTATTCAATGGAAACAGAGAAAGACAGAGAATGGAAACAGAGAAAAAGTAGACAAATCAAAACACTGTGAATTCAACACCCACAGGAGAAAATTTGCAGTCTGATTAATCTGTTCCTCACCCTGACAGATCATACTTGATTCACATGTTTACATCAGTAGACACTGTCCAGCACTCACCAAGAGCAACCCTCAGCCTTAAGAAAAAAGCAGCTTTGCCACTGGCTTTGATGAAGCCAGAAATTTAAGCACAAATCAGAAAATTATTTCCTTGTTCTCTGCAGCTGGGTGAATTAAAATGGTAGGAGACTGTGACCCTGAATTTTTCTGGCTTCTTCTAGCTCCTGCCTACCTATTTTCATTGCTACTTTTCTGAAAAATGAATATGAGAAAGCCTCAAAATTGATAAATACCTTTCCCATTTTCTTGACTTATGATTGCTTTTTGTCCTAAAAGGGTCTTTGGATGTCTTTTCCTGGCCAAAATACCTGGAAGGGCCTTAAAATAAAGGGAAATCTTCATCAGCAATGTCTTGCTGCTAGAGAAAATGATCAGTTTTTGATTAATCAAGAGTTTTGATTAATGAAGGACCAGTCTTTCATGTTATACTGTACCTCATTTTTCAAATCAGCGTTATTATTTACACACTGGCTCAGCTGCACTACAATTTTCTTTGCAAATTCATATTTTGACAAATTATATGGCAATTTTTTTACACTGCAATTATTTTTTTGAAACAGAGTTTTACTACTGAATATTCATAGAGCTGTAAGAATGCTACTCACTCATGTACATAAATTACACATCTCCTCCACATTTTCCCTTTCCCCGAATTATTATGTTTCCATGAGAATGCAAAGAAGATCTTGCTCTGTACCCCACAGCCCCTAGCAGAAGAAAGCGTGGCTGAAACAGGAAACACAAAGAGGGATATCTGAAAGTGCCTCTCAGGAGGCGAAGTGCATACCTTTGTACCAGAAAAGAAGAGACAGCAGGACGTTTCCCATCTTGAACTGCATCTTCCCTTCCTCTGTTGCGAATAGCTCCTTAGTGTACTGCTTGGCTTGATGGGAAGGCATGAGATTAACTTAAGCGTTGCCTAAGCACCTTACTCTCCTCCATTCTCATGGTTTTATCAAGCTCCATCAAGCCAACCACACAACTGTTGCT
This sequence comes from Pardalotus punctatus, assembly GCA_013400915.1. NCBI lineage: Eukaryota > Metazoa > Chordata > Aves > Passeriformes > Pardalotidae > Pardalotus > Pardalotus punctatus. The sequence continues at coordinate 105,824 of VZTX01001902.1, read as the reverse complement.
GTCAAACTCCATCCTTGAGGATGTACCATCTGTAGCGGTTTTTAAAAGGCAACAGGTACTGAGGTACTGACACTCTGAGTGTGAATCTGATTGTGTATGCAGACATATGTCCAAACAAACCAGGATATACCTACGTACAAACACACACACCCTACAGAAATGCAGATGCCTAATGCTTATAAAAGATGTGTAGTATATATTGTCTATTGCATATAGCATGTATTCATTATCTTCCATCCCAGTTATTTACCTCTACACTATCAATGTCTTTCCTAACAATAGTTGTGTGTAGAGATCTGCCCTGGCCTTATTGCTCTTCCAGTCATCTAATTGCACAGGGCTGAAAACTGCAATTAGTAAATCAAAGAAAAACAGCATTTGCCAGTTGTTTACTTGCTAGGCTGCAAAAAACTCAAACCAAAAATCTAAACCTCTCTTTGATAACAGTTCTACCTATAGTATCCTCTCAACCAGCCTACATCAAAGAGAGTAATACATTTGATTTTAGAATGACTGAAAGATTCAAGATAAAAACTGACTGCCAGTGATTCCAGTTGATTTTGCACCTGTTCCTCCAATCTCTGTTGATTATGTGCAATTAGCAGTGAATTTTTAATGGAGGTTTTTGAAAGCAATTGCTACAGAAGCAGCTTGCTTTGTTTCAAGAGAGCTCAGATTGTATGCCCTGGCAATAGATTAAAGCACTGCATAGACCATGTAGGCTGCTGTTGAGTTAAACCAGTTGTGTCTCTACTCTTCTGGTCTATATTCATTCAAAAATGCTGTGCAAACAAGGATGCTGACTTTTTGAAAACAGTCCCCTGGGCAGGATTCATCCCACTTGCCTTTGGATACCCACAAATTTGGAATGCCCTGTAAGTGTGTTGTCAGGTACAGCATCCCACTGCAGTTGCACCTCCAGCATCAACACATCCCAGACTCAGCAGGGTATGTGACATGGATGGGAGGAGCCTCCTGCCAAGGGGGCTCACTGCTGTGCTCGGCCTTCAGGAGTTTAACCCCCTCAACGCAGCACTTTTCCCACTTTACCTTACCTCCATGGAGAGGAGGGTTGTCACAGGCAGAGCCCTGCACAGACACAGCCAGTCTGCTTTGCAGACCTGGGCCAGCTCACCCCAAACACTGGGGGAGAATCAATGGTGAGCAGGATGGGAATCAATGGTGAGCTGGGTGAGCAAGCAGGGCAGCTCATCCCAGGCACCAGGAAGGGGGTCATTTTTCTAAGGGCAGGGGGCTGCTCCTGATTTTTTGCCAAAGGTCTCATGCTCATATGCTGCTCCCCTCTCGGGGCAGTGAGACTCACCAGAAGGACCAGCCAGGGAGTAAAGAAACGTGAGACTCACTGAGGGTACCTGGCAGCCTCTGGGCATCTGCTGCAGTGCAGCATTTCACTTCAGGCTCTACACAGTATCATACTCTTTATATTGTTCAGTCTAAAATGGGCTGTCACAGAGACACAGATTTTCAGAGCTGCTAAAGACACTCAGATATCTATTCCCTCTCTGCATTGATGAGCAGTTGGTATCTAAATCTTGTGGGTTTGAAAATCCCAGCTTAAAAATCCCTAAATACCTTCATCCACATATCTCTTGGAAAACCAGACCAGAGCTTCAGCCTCTCACCTTATGGTCTCGTAAGGACAGGTCACAGGGAAGGAGAGCTACTCACATGGAAAGAAATCACCTACCACCTTTTAAAGAAATGCAAAGCCAAATTCTCTCACATCACCACAGGCAGTTTTAAATCAGCTTGGTTTATGGTCAGCCCCACCCTTCAAATAGGTTTTGATTTTGTGTAAGAAATGCACGTAGCTCAGGGAACGTGTTCAGAAACAGCACAGCTCTTATCAAAGAACATTTCGTCCAAAGGGATACTCTTAAGAAGGGTGGCTGCTTGGTTATAAAACTCCCTCCACACAGAAAAAAAAAGGCAGCCTTTGTTTAAAAAAGTATCTGTGGCATTCAAAAAACCAAACTGTTTTACATGTAGATTAGAAGAGCATTAAAGTTTCAATATAAATAGCATGCAGTTCAGGCAGACTGTGTCTAATGGTGTTGATAGTCCTTCATTTTAATAACGGTAAACAGCAAAACCACACTGCCACTGCAGACTACTTTGCTAAATGAATCATGGAGTTAATTCCTAGCAAGCACAGAAATATTTTCAGGTACAGATGAGAGAAAAAAATGTAAGGGCCTGTACATAATACATGACCAGAAATGGCTACATTTGCCCTGCATAAAAAATAAAAATAAAATTTTAGAAAGGATAAAGATTAGTCTGGCATTGATTACAGAACAAAACTGAGACTAGTACAAATGGCCCAAATTAGGACAGTTTGGTGACATTCCCACCGCTATGTAAAACAGGGGCAGAAACTGCCTGGGCAGATTCACTCTTTTGTCCATACATCTCCAGCTCTAGCTCATGTCCCATTGCCCCTAAGACATTTTGCTGTTTTCATAGCCCTCAGAAATCTGTATGTGTTTTCTTCTGCCAGATTGTGGGAAAAACCCCAGAGATCACCCTACACCATGGAGATGCTTTTAGTCTGACTGGCAGCATGTGTGTGTGGCCTCAGAGGGGAACCAGGAGGCAAAAGTACTTGTATGTGAGAGAGAAGTGCAATTCCACATAGGGATGTCATGTTTCTCCCCCAAGTCAGAGTGCCAGACGGCTCAATCGGAGCAGCACACACAGATCCATGTGTCTGGAAGCTGAACACACACGAGGCACAGTGTCTCAGCAGAAATGTGTGACTGGCACACTTTTGTTTTAGCACAGTTAGGGAATGTACAAAATACACATTTACACATGTCCGTGTGAACCACCGACATTTCTCAGAAGCAGCATACTGATGAGCAGAGAGGGCGAGACTGCCAACACTTTTAGAGCCTGAGTCAACAGCTGGATCCCCTTGAAATGGATGGAGCTGCAGTGGTCTACACACATTTAAGGTATAGCTCTCAGAAAAAAATACTCTTTTTACAAGTATGAAGTGTGAGCTTAAGCCATCTTCTGAAAAGGAGAGCTTTTCCTGAATGTAAGAAAACATGAGGCAGATAGTTACCAGTGCTGGCCGCCAGGCCCAGACCCATTCCCTGTAACTCATGCACTTGGGGGTGCTGTGGCTGTTCATGGCAGGATACGCACCATGGGATCACCATCCCTTTTAGATGGGATGTACCTACATCAAAGGCTTCCATATCCTACATTAGGACTAAGCTTTGAGCCTGTATCCTGGAAGCAGCCAGTGTATGGGAGACAATTTACCCCAGATGTGGGATCACATCTCTTTGGCTTCACCTCCTGTGGGATGCGTACACACTGCTAAGCAAAATGGGCACAGGAAAGCCAGACCTGAGTACATCTGCACTTCCAGGTTGTGGGATGCACAGGCCCTTAGCATAATTATGGTGTGAATGTTACAACTTTAACCTGCCAGGTCTCACTATGTGACGTATAGCTGCTTTCCACACAAAAGAGCTCTTGCAACCTGGCCCAGGTCTGCACTGGTTTGCAATCTCTATCTGCAATCTCTAACTGCAGCTTGCCCATACCCCAGAATGTTTGTTTAGTGAGAACAAGCACTGACAAAGGTTAATAGTTTTCTTAATATGATGATGATGAAGGTAAACTTCTTAATAAGTCTCTGATTAAAGTAAGTTAAGCCAATTTTTTCTCTTTAATCTTTAAGATAGGTAAATCACACCCTCCCACTCTGATCCCGCAAAGATAGTCAAGAACTGACTCCAGGTCAGCGGAGCTCAGGGACTATTCTCCTCCTACAGAGACGTCTTAAACCAGCACTCGATAGGGCTCCCACGCACAGACAGATGCTGTGCCAGCACCCATGCCCAGAGGTCACCCTTTTCTAAAGGCTTGCACGAGCAAAATGAGACAACGTTATAATTTAAAAGTGAAACTGCTCCGAGGCAAGCTAAGATGGCTCATTCTTTCCCAATTAATAAAAACGACACACACAGTACAGGGGAAAACAAGGATGGAGTTAATTGTGCTTGCTAGCTGTGTGCTGTGGAAAGCACTGGCCTTTCCCCAGGGCTCAAACACTTCTCCAAACACAGAGATGAAAGGACCAGTCTGTCCCGGTGAGACTCCTTGGGGATGCATCGGGCTGCAGACTTCGCCACTGCCTTTGTCCCTCGCAGCTTGGGAGGAGGCAGAGGCTGCTGCTTCTCCCCCCTGCCTCTGCTCTCTGCGGTCTCCGTGGTTACCCCTCCGAGGGACCACGGTAAGATGGGGATCCCTCTCCGCGCTGGCAGGGAAAGGCTGCTCTTGCAGGCAGGCGTTCCCTGCCAAGGCTGCAGCCTGTGGAAAAGTTGCCGAAGGACAGGGTTTCCCACTCGAGACGCCTTTCCNAAAGGCTGCTCTTGCAGGCAGGCGGGACAGGGCTTCCCACTCGAGACGCCTTTCTGCTCCCCTGGAAACACAGTGCTCCGTCCCTTCAACTGCTTATGAAGTTCCCCGTCTTGAGCAGGAAACAGCTAAACCGAAACTCATCGAGTTAAAGGAAATTATGAAAAACTCGGCTTGAGCCAAGAAAAAGCAGATACCTTGGCGCTGGTTCCACTGGGGCTCGAACCCAGGACCTTCTGCGTGTAAAGCAGACGTGATAACCACTACACTATGGAACCGCCACGTACAGTCCTTTTCACCGCATTGCCTCTATTGACGAGACGCTGGCTACGCTTCCCTCCCCGGGCGACAAGGGAAGCCTATTTTTTTCAATTACTAGTTGATTAAAAACAAATGTAGTAATTAAAAATTACCCTAATGCCTTTCCTGCCCCTAAGAGAGCTACAGAGGGCAGTGAAGGCCGGTAAACTAGTTCCAGGTACGGCTTCTGTGGCGCTGCGTGCTGGGGCAGCGGCGGGCCCCGCTCTGCCCCGCCGAACACGGCGCGCAGGAGCCGGTGACGACCCTGGGGGATACGGGCCAGGCTACAGGGAGCACTCCCTTCCCCTGCATGCATTCGGCACACGCAGCACCGAATGCGTTCGGTAAATCTTTGCCTGCAGCCCGTGTGCTCCCAACGCCATTGCCACTAGCACCGCTTCGGGAAGGGCTGGCAGCGTTCCTGCGAAACCCGCTGCTCCAGGGATACGCTCGGCTGCTCTGTTCCCCCAGAGGCGCGGAGAATGGAGCTTGTTGGGCTGCGGTGTCACGTCAGGGTGGCCCAAGTGTGGGAAGGGCGGTCTGAGCTCCGGGAGAGCTGCAGCAACACCGCCGCTGCCCCGGGGGAGCCTGGCGGCGTGCATTTCGCATAAACCAGCCTTAGGAAGCACCTCGCTACTTCCTGCGAGGCGCTTCATCTCTCTTCTCAGCGTGGGAGGGAGGTGTAGGTGATTTCCTCAGTGCAGGAGGCTGTTTAAAAGCATAAGGCAGTGAGAGGCAGGAGCGCCCGGCCCTTTCCAATCCCCTGGAGGGGACGGCGGGGTTTCCTTCCCGTGCGCGGCCGCCGGGGGTCCAGGGGCGGCTCCCGCCGCGGTCCCCATCGCCGGCAGGGGGCGCCCCGCGCTCGGCCACCGCCTCAGGCCGCGCTCGGGCTGGGGCCTGTGCGGGAAACAGCGCCATGAGTGAGTGTTTTGTGTGTCCATCCATCCATCCTTCCATCCGTGGACCTTCTTGGCACCCCTTACACGCCACAGTAATTGCCGTCTTCCCTCACTTGTGTTTTACCCGGGATTTTGTACTACTTGCATTACCTCAGTCCTCACCATACTACTACTCACCTCACATGCCAAAGAGAGTGGCTTGTAGGAGCACAACTTAAGGCACCTGTACAATGTTTACAGGTTAAAAGTTACAAACAGAAGCTATTATTTGGAATATAAGAGGTAAGTTTGGGAGTTTTCAGAAGTGCAGTGCCTGGAAGCAAAACTTTGTATTGTTTGTGGCTAAATAGCATAGTTCCTATGACTCTTGAAATTAATAACATTTTGCTGAAGCAGCAGATTTATTTAACAAAGTAGAAAATGCCTTCCTTTTTTTTTTTAAGTTAGAAGTTTAATAAGGATTAGATGAAAATAGAGGTGAAGAAAATTATTTCCGTAGACTTGCTGACATGTATGCAATGGTTGCCCTTATTAGTTGGTAGTTTCCAGTCTTTAAAAAACAATATTTTTTTTTTTTTTTAAATCCTTTTACATACTGATCGTTAGTGTGTGAGTAAAATCTATGTACTCTCCTGACCTGGAGAGCCTGATTTAACCCTGAAAGCCTGATTTAAGGACTTTAACCCTCTGGGGAAGTGACAGTCTGGCAGGCTTTAGGCATCAGGATGCAGGGTTTGCACTGTCTGTGGAGCTTCTGGTTCACCAGACCAACAAAATGAAGATCAAGCTTTTGGTCGGCAGTTCTTATGCCCATTTCTTTTTCCTCATGCTGCTTTACTAAGATCTGTCAAAACCTGAGTGCTGTAGATAGATTGTGATAATTTCTATAAGCTCTAAGGGGAGGTTGAAGCTAACATGAGGGAGGTGGAGTTGTGCAAATTAGGTCATTAGTCATTGTTTCTCAAAATAATCTGCATTCATCTGATAATTTGGGAAACTTTTTTTTTTTTTTTTAATTGTTCTCATTTTTCACAGAGGGTGATCCTGATGGTTTCATAGTGCTCTGGTCTAGTTTCTTGGTCTTCAGAAACTTTGAGGCCCTACCACTGCCTTTCTTTCACATTTCTGATTTTGTGTGCTTTTTGCCAAGGATGCTAGTTTTGATGTCTTTTATTCACCTTCTCACCCAGAATTGTCAGTGGGGGAATGTTTCTTTTTCTGTTCACACAAATTAACCTACTTCTTCTAATGTGAGAACACAGATTTCTGTTATCTCACTGACCGAGACAGAGTTTAAATTTGTTCTGGACATTAATTTCTCTCTTCATTTTTTTCTTTTTCTTTTTGTTTTTTTCCTTCTGTCTGTGATTGGCCATACAAGTCTCTCAGTCAGGGACTTGTCCCCTGGCTAGTACTTTAAAATACTTTACTGGGTCGTATAAAAATACTTCTTTAAGCTTGGTAGGGGAAGAGAAGGGAAACCATGGTCAGAGCTTAGAAGGAACACATTCACTTCAACTGTGATTATCATCATTCTTTTTGAAAAATATCGGTTACATCACTTTGTAGTGGGTGCTTCTGAGAAATAAGCCTGAAGCAGAATTTGAATTATGTATGTGGAATGCCTGCATGAAGACTTGCTCAGGAGGTTAATGTTTCCAAAGTATTTGGAAAACAGAATACGTGCTATTACATCAAGAAGGGTTGCTTTTAGAGGGATGCCCTGATTTCTACACGAGCACCATCACTGGGTTTTTTCTTGTCATGCTACACTGCTCAACCATATATTGTCAGAATTTTTTGGCCTACTTTCTGTTGCAGCTGTTGATGCTAAAACTCTATTCAGCATATTACGTGTGTGTGTGTGATACATGATTACTGAGCAAAAAGTCAGCACTATGTGTGACCTTGTTGGTGGGACTGGTATGTTCTCTTTGCCCTTTGTAGAAAAGAAAAATGGTGTTGTCTCCTTGGACTTAAACAGGAAAGGTTAATTTGGAAAGGACATTTGTGTTTCCTCAGGTTGCATGTTATTGTGATCCCCACAAGTAACTGGAGAGGTGGCTCAGTCCAGCAACACCGACTCTTTATCAGGTTGCTTGGTCATGTCAGATCGCTGAGACAAAGGACAAAGAACTTCCATGAGAAACGAAAGAAAGCATGTCCTGACGAACCTGACTGCTAAGGTTATCCCTCTCCCATTGATCTTGGATGAAACGTTTCTGATGGATTTATTGGCAATCGGAGCAAACCTTGTAGTCTCTTATTATGCAGAGATCTCAGTAAATGCCAATATAGATGAACTTATCAGGTACAGTAAATGGTTATAAATAATGTGTATCCCAGGAGTGCAGTGGAAAGAGGTTGTGATGTATTTTTGCTTGCATGCATTTTGGCAGAGCAGCATGATCATACATTAAAGATTAGCTACTGTAACTCAGATCAGGGAAAGTGCATCCTGCCAGAAAAACAAACATCAAAACTCTTCTGGGTCATGCAGAATTATTACGCTTGGTATGCTTTCCATTTACTGTCTCGTCTCACAGGAGAGGAACAGCTTTGAAAGCGGAAGCTTGTGTCTGGGACTCCAGAACCTCAGAGGACTAGCTCAGTCAATCAAATACCTTCTGCTTTGCTGGTTTGGCATTTTAAATATCTTCTTCACCTTAATAAAAGTCTGTCTCAAGAGAGGATTTGATCACTCTGTCCTTCAGAGTGGTGGATGATGCCTTTAGAATTGTCACCACACTGATGTCAAATAACTTCTGGAAGTAGCATGTTATGTGTTATTAGACCTTTGGGGAGGGGCAGGAGGATGAAGATATTACTTTGTTTGCCTCTCTTCTCAGAAATCTTTTGCTTCCTATCTGGTCCTGGTGGGGCTCCATCGCCTGGAGAGGCTTCAGAGCAAGGGGCACAGTGATCTTTATCGTGTGCCTGTGCACATGGAGCTTTCTCCCACCACAGCATGCTTTATAACCTGTGGTCCTCTTTGAACCCACAGGCCCCCCCACAAAAGTGGTGGCTGTGGTCTGTTCCATCACTGCACAGCAGCAAACAGCCACTACCTGGCTTTTGGAGTGGGTAAGAGGTGGCCTGATGAACATGAGTGATGCTGAGGACTGGGCCCAAGTAGTGGTGATATTACAATATCACGTTTCCACTGATACATCCTAGTTTTGAGTGGTTTGGTGGGGTATGTGTTCAAAATCACAGTGTCCCCATGCTATCCATACACTGCCAGTGGAGCAGATTCCTGAGGGGCTGTTGTGTGAGCAGCGGGCAGTAACAAATCACCATGGTGGCTCTGCCCTTCCCTAGGGATCCTGTGCAGTCAACGTGGCCAGGAGCTGGGGCAGAGATGTGGGACCTGCTGCCAGGGGTCAGGGTGGTCAGGGTTTGATTTCAAAGCACGGCTTCCTGACTGGAGCAAGGCTGCAGCGTTGTCGGCTTGTCCAGTCCCTTCCCAGCAGTCACACAAGGAGAAGATGAGCCAAAATGTGAACTGAGTCCACAGAATTCCAGTCACACATTTATGGTGAGAACATGTGCATGCATCTGAAGGAATGAACTGAAAGCATTAGTGCAGTGCTTCCCAACACAAGATCTGAGTGCTTCGTACTTGTCCCATTATCTGGGTATGACTGAGTGAACTGGAGAACACCTATATCACTCGCATGCAGATGCAATGCCTTGTGGTAAATTCAGTATTTCTTTCCTTAAGGGCTTTCATAACCATGCCAGTCACATCAGATAACCAAACAACCTGGACAGCCTTATGTTTTTTTCCAGTGTGCTAGATCTGCTAAAATGCAAATCATTGCCTCAACACAGCAGAAAGGCCGAAAGAGATCATGTGACTTCAGATAAGAGGCAGATAACTTCAGCCCATCCCTTTCTCTGCCTGAGATTCAGGAGGCATGGTGACAAAACAGCTCTTCAACACGCAAACAGCACAGCTGGAGGGCTGCAGCCATGAGCTTTCACATCAGGTTGGATGACGAAAACAGCATTTTCCCCTGACTGTTTCTGAAGAGCAGCATTCAAGAAATTTCCTCTCGGGAAGCTGTATAAATAGGTGGAAAACAAGTGCACTGCAGCTCCGAGCTCCAGAGCCCCAGGGAGAATTGGAGCACCTGTTCTGCAGAGCTGCACCCCTTAGGGGTTGCTTTCTCTTAAAAAAAAAGAATCTTCTAAAGGTACTCTTGTACAAAAAATCTCCGTATTGCTGAAGCAGAAAGAAAAAAAGGTAATATCTTTGGGTGGGGTATATATATATTTAGCTCATTTTTAAAGAGCAAATTGACAAAATGACAGATGTATGAGGCATTGTTTATGATTTTACCCTGAGAAAAATCACTGTGCTTCAAACTATAGCATTTGACCTGGACTGAATCAGTTATCCAGAACTTCTGAGTACAGATGAGATCAAATAGCTTTGAGACTACTGTATTTCATGTGCTTTTTGTTTTAGGAAAAATAATTTTTATTATATTTTTGAACCTTGTTCTGATGCTTAACATAAATTTTATGAAATCTACACTGAAGCATGAATTCCATTTATAAACTGGCTCAGATTTCTACACGTTTATTCTGAAAATTTGCTTTTTCAGGATGTCATTAAGACCCTGCTCATTAACTGCAGAACATTGTGTGATCCAGCTTTTTGCTTAAAGAGTGCTTTTATGCTCCAATTGGATTCAGTTTACTAGAACCAACCTTGCTTCTGGATTTTCAGTTTTCTCCTTGTTGCCTAAAGGAATCTCCCCCTAGAGGTGTTTAACATTTCTGGAAAGTGATATGATGGGTTTGCTTATTCTTCAAGGTGATCTGCACCTCATTTGTACACTTGTATTTGCTGCTCCACCTCTTTTTAAAAAATATTCTGTCCAAAGTTTTCCTGCACAAAAAAAGAGGCTGCTTGCTTTTTTTGTTTATTTTCTGCACAAGAAAAAAAAAAGTTAAAATGTTTTGTGTAAATGTACCCTTTACTGATTATAAATAACATGAACTGGCATTCTTCCATCATTTTTTTCTACAGATTCTCTTTGGATTTGCATGCAGTTCCTGAGCTCAAGGATTGCTTGAACTATCTACATGTTCACGCCTTTGCTACTCTTGCCTTTATTTCTTTTTGCAGTGCATTTTTTGATTCAGGAGTAAAAGTTCACCTTAAAACTTCATCCTATTCTCCATCCTATTCTCTCTCAGGCTTTTCTGGCTTTCTGGTATCTTACTGCATCCCATTCCCTATTGATTCCTGGCCCCAACGCTGAGGTCTATCAACACGGCCACTGATAGCAATCATTCCATCAGCTCTGTATTGAGATTAGCCTTGTTTCTCTGAGCAGACTGAAGAAATTAGCTGTTGACAAAAAGGCTTTCTTCTTTCTTTCTTTTACATATATATAATCACTGAAAATCACTTAATAGAAATGTTAGTTTGTTCCATGGATGTAAAATGATGGAGACCTAATCACATTGATTTGTGTATGTTTGATGTTGTCATTTCAACCCCTTGGCCGATCAAATTTGGTGTTGGTGTCAAAATTACAGCTCTTGTGCCATAGCCAGCTTCTATTTCACGCTGCTAGTGGACTGTGACAACTTCATCCCACTTTCTGCAGGGTGGGTCTTTTAGCTAATGAAATCTAACTCATCTCCAGATTCCCATCCTTGACAATCCCAACAAGACAGTTTTGAAGAGCTGTCCTTCTGCAGGTCCTGACCTGAGTTTTGTGATTTAATGTCTGGGTTCTTTTCTCTAGAGTGTTTTAGTCTTTCTAGCTTCATTCCCTCAGCAATTCACAGAAACAAATCCATCACAAAACTATGATATGGCATTTCTACATTCTCTGTGGTCTTAATTTCCAAAGGAAAACAATTCTAAAGGAAATCTGTGAGTCACAGTAAAATAAAAATAAAAAAAGCAAGATGGCATCAATGGAAAGCCTATGTTATTGGAAGCATCCATCCATTCATCTAGTATTTATGCAGAAAACTCTCCAATTACATATGATTGAGAAAGGGGTGAGTAGTGAAAGGAGGCACATTGCTGGAGAGAGTTGTTGAAACAACTTGTAGGGGAAGTAGCATGATTATGGAAACCCCATTCCAACAAAAATATAAGAAGGAGCCTTTCATTTTTGTTCATCAAAGGTAGGAAACAAATAAAAAGACAAAGGAGTAAGAACTTAAATTGTAGTGGCTCTTATTCACCTGGCTCCCATATCCTCAGGTTTAACCTAGCTTACATTTTTCTGCCAGTCTCACAGCTCTTCTAATTTTTAAAGATAAGGTGTGCTTTAAAGGATGGCTGTCTGCCCAAAGAACCTGCTGTCTGATTTCATTAAAAGTTGGCTATAAATCTTTACAGGATTTCCATTTTTCTTGAGGCAGCCTGGTCTTTTATGTGACTGACAAACTGGAGGCATGATTGATTTGAGGCAGCACCTCTTACATCCAGACCAAATGATGCTGAGCCATAATCTATGTAAATCAGGCTCTCAACAGCTTGGGTTCTGAGCCCCAAATTTCTGAGCACTTGCTGTGTGTAACCTTCAGTGACTCCTGTCCACGAAAGAGCAGCATGTGCCACGCTGGCTTAGCTTTGTGCACATCCCTTGGCATGATTGCAAAGACATTTTATTTTGCTTCAGTGGATGGGTTGTGCTTTCTGTGCCTGTCCATCACAAAATTGGCTTTTTTGCTAAACGGAGAGAAATCTAGCAATTTCTTGAAGTTATGTCTAAAAGTAGGGCAGATCACTGTCTTGTAGAAATTGAATGCCTGCTTTTTAGTCAACATGACAGATTCTCTCTTGAAGGTAAATCAGTGGTATAATATCTAGAATATTAACACAGTGTTATATTTCAAATTCTCATCCAGCTACCTTGTGTCTCTTGTAATATCTGAGTAAAAACCCAGCTTTCCATTTCATCAACCAAAATTTGGGGGGCATTTTGTAATGGTAAGTGATTCTTCATCAGACACTGCTACACTGCATAGTAAGCAGCTCACAGAAATTACTCTTGCCTAGAGTCCGTGCATGCAGGTTGGCAGCAAGGATGGCTCTGTAGCCACTTGAGAAGCTGTCATGAAAAAGTAGTTAAATGTTTGCTATGTCCATTTTAGAATGCAGATATTTGGGACTGAAGGTGATGATTATTCCCCTAGACTAGCCCTTTGATGGCCAGATTTGTCTATTTAAGAGGTTTAATGATATATATCTGTGAAAGTTTTTCTCCAAGCTCTGAGTATATGTTTGAGTATTTACTGCTGTCACAGTAAAATTTCTGTCCCTATACCTCTGTCTTTTCATTTCCTTTTTCAAGGAGGCCCTAGAAGTTTGAGTTTAGAGGTGTGTGGAGGAGAGTGGTGATGGCTGGGAGGAAAGCTGAAGTCATTGAAAGCAGGGCATGATCATTATTCAGTCCCCCCATTCCTTAGGTCAGCCCATTTTTTGCTGTGGTTCGGATGGAACCCTGGAAGGTGTGACGGTTCTATTTGGGGCTCCCATTGTGCACTTGCTGGACACAGGCTGATCTGCCCTTTAATCAAGAGTCTTGCTGCAGTAGAACTTAGATTGTATGATCTATTTTGCTCTTAGTCCCAGTCTTCAGACCACAATTCAAGTCATGGCTGGCTTGTTTGAGATGGAGTAATGAAGTCTTGAGATTCTCATAAGAGGGAAAGTGAGGAGATGGTATCCAGGAGAGCAAGAACTGTTTGGAGAGAAGACAAATTTGAGCTATTAGCAATATCAGTGCTGTATTTGATGCTGCCAAAGCCATTGATTGGCTCAAAATGAATGTAAGAGCTTTTGTTGTTTTTTGTTGTTTTTTTTAAAATCTCATAATAGCTCCTTCAGAGGAAAGTAAAGCAGTCTATTGTGGGGAAAAAACTTTTAAACTCCTTTCCTGAAATAATTACTGAATTGTAAGGAGTCAGACCCAGCTCAAGTGCAGGATACCCTTGTTTTGTGGGCCCTGAAAAATAGCCCCAGAACTACAAAGAGTTGTGTTATATTAACATGACATGACAGGATATCATACATAGTAATAAATGTAGAAAACTGCACATATAGTCCCACAACTAGAAATGTTTTCTAATTATTGAAATTAAAAATCAGCTAGTTATGCATTTATGGGTTTTTTTCATTTGTATTCTTCTTTGATTTTGATTTCTGCTAGTAAAGCTAAAGGTAAATAGTAGCTAAGCATTCATTTTATGTTGAATTTCTTCTTTCTTTTAAAACTCAAGTTAAAAGAAATATCAATGAAACAAAACAACAAATGAAATAATTTAGATGTCAGATGTATCCCTGGAGACAGGGAGAGAGAGGGGTCAGCATGATCATGTAAGAAATCTTTAACTAAGACGAAGTTCAGTATCTAAGAGCATCAGTGAATTTCTTGTTGCTTAGAAATTGATCCATTTTTTATCTCAGAGGAATTGTATTCATTTGAACTTGTTGATTAGAGAGTGTATTGCATTAGTAATGATACTATTTAGTGAGGTGCCCGGAGAAAAACCCAAAAGACTTCACTTCAAAATGTATTTTGTTCATTTATTTAATGAAACAAAATATTTTCATTGAATTGTTTCAGTAGAAATGCAACAGAAAATTGGAAATTTCCAATATAATTTTTTGTATAAATGAAACTTTTATAAAAATGAAATTTATATAAATAAATGAAAATTTATATATATAAATAAATTTGATAAATGTTTTTATTTATATAAATGAAATGTGATAATGAAATGATTTGCTATGGCACTGTCTCTCCTGGTAAATTTGCTGGTGATAACACTGAGGAATAAAGTGATAAATGGGTTGGTAAGGCAACTTTTCAAATCAATAGAGTATTAGGAGTGTTGAGGGTTGGGGGTTTTATAGTAATACTATCAGATGTAATTTAAAATCTTTAAAATTCTGCAGTTTCAATTTTCAAATCACAAGAATGAAGAGCAACGTGTCTCTGTAGTCCCTTGTCCCTAGTAGTAAGGCTTTAAATAGCTATTCTTCAGATTAAGAAATCACTGCTGCATATTAATGTTAAGCTAACGTGTAAGGAATAAACTGCATTAATTACTGAGTTAATCTCTCTTGACTGCAAGATGACAGTAATCAGATGTGAAAAAGAAACCTAGTGTGGTCCAGTTTGTGTAGGATGTGCTGTACAATAATTTGTTCTGTGCTGTAGGTACTTCAGGTTCTGTGTTGTCAAAACCATTTTTTTTCTCCTTGTCCCTCCTTCCCAATCTCATCCCTGCTAGGAGCAATAGGAAGAGCCCAGGAGCCCAAAGTAGTATAGTCCTCTTCACTGAAGGAACAACGCGGGACATGTGTATAATGCTAACGGCTGAGAGAAACATGCGTCACATCAGCAGCAATTAAAACAGATGGGCAGCATCATTGGAACCATGGGGTGCAGCAGTTCTGTTGCTGACAGAAAGTCAGAGAATGGTGAGTGGTGCCTTTGTCTTCAGGGCAAGTGGTTGTTCTCTCTCTAGCACCAGAAGAGGATTGCAAGGTAACATTTCCCCCCAGTCCTGTTGTCAAAATACTCACTCAGGGAAAATTATTTTCTAATTATTTTCTTTTAAAAAGAGTGCTTTTAGATGCTGGCTTAGGTAAGGAAGCAGCTTTAGACTCCCTCTAACATTAACAGATTGGGTTGTAAAACATTCACAGCGTCTGGGACAGAAGCTAAATTTCAGAGGTGTCTGTGCTCACTCTGTCACTGGCAAAGCTTAGGGGGTAAGGTATTGAGTGGGACCTTTTGTAGCTTTTCACACCACAGGGTTCCTGGACAAACTGCCCCAGTTTCTCTGCTGTTGGGTGACCCCAATTATGAAACAAGTGTAATAAAGTAGAGTTACTACAATGACTTCAAAATCAGTTTTCTGGCCTACCAAGTGCCTGGCCTGACATTCTCCCTGACAATTACTGAGGCTGTCAGCTGAAAGTCTTCACAGGACGTGGTTAAATGTTCAATTAAACTAATGGATCATCTCCCTGCTTTTAATCATACCCCACCTTGGTATGAACTCAGCAGTCTTTGCAGAGGCAGGTGGGTTACAGGATTGACACAAACCTTTGTTCAGACCCTTTGTTGTTCTTTCAACATTCTTCATTAAAGCACAATTTATTGGTCAGCAGAGAGCTGTGTTACATGGTACTATGCATAGTCTTAGGACGTGATTATGCTGAACAGCCATGGTTGAAAAGGAAGGCTCTTTTTTGCTACCATGCCAGGACACAAGCCACAGGAAACCAGTGACTGAGAAGCAGGAGCACTTAGTCAGGGCTACAGGGATCCAAGCAGAGCAGCCCTCAGCTTTGTGTATGCTACAACATAGCAACATCAGTGCTGTATCACAACAGTGAAAGTAGAATGGAAAGATCTGGAGTCCTAGACTTACCTGTAACTGGGAGGTAACTGGTAACTTCCTCCTTGGGTTTGCATGCTATGCCTACATGTGCCTTGCAAGACCTTGGGGATGTGTTTGGAATCTTTCTGAATGTGTAAAAGCTTGGAGTGGGCATGTGGGTCTGTACTCTTTCTCAGCCTACAACCATCAACACACATTGATGTGGGGTATTAGCCCAAAGCTGGCTTATGATTTTGTGTGCTTGCTGGACTGTGTTTTGTCTTCTGGAGTTGCTGAATGGTTTTCTTTCTGCTCTTCAGCAGTAGTCAAGTGATGCTGAACCATCATTCCATCTGCAGCCTGAGGCTGTACATTCCTCTAATGCATTAATAACGTGATTTTAACAGATACTTGTTGGTGTAGAGACCTTCTGCAACTGATAACAATTTTTTTCACAGATGCAGTTTAGCCTGGTATGAAAATAATGTTCTGATTCAGTCCTGAGAATAACAGTGCTGTAATAAGTGCAATTAAAAAAAAGAAAGACAGGAAACATTCTGTTAGATTTGCAACATTAACCACAGTGATTGATACGTATCTGTCTTATGTGATAGCAATGGAACTGTGCCATGTTAAGTGCTCAGGACCATTAAGCAACCCAGGGGGGCTTTAATGGGAAGTTTAATGGCTCTGATGCTGGAAATCAGTTTCTGTGTTGGTGACTGCTTTGCCCCTTAGGTACTCTTCTAAACAGAAATGTTGGTGACAGCCTTGCTATGATGTGTCAGGTTTTCTGTAGTTGTAGGGACTTCCAGAAAGGACAGGAAATAAGAGAGATCTCAGAGTTTATGTAGGATATGAAGGATGCTCTTAGTCATATAAGGATCATATTTCCTTCAGGCAGGAGGATTTTTCTAGGATGGACGCAATATCTACAGGATGGGAGTCTTTATGGATTTTGGTCTTGACTAGAAAATTTTACCACTTTAACTATAGTGTATACTCATTAATGATAAAATAAGCAAACAACATGTTGTTATGGCATCTGTAATCATTTTTATAAAAAGGCTTCCTTAATGTTATACATCTATTAATAGAATCACTTTCCCATTAATGTTTGTCTTTACCTGCATAGCTATCAGTTTAAGAAAAAAATCATTCTCACTCAGAGGTTCCACTCATCCTAGTATAAAAGTTCCTGGTATTTGTGATCTATTACAATAATTGACTAGTGTAAACTGTTGTCCCTGTAGTATAGAGCTTTTCTTTACTGTTTTGCAGTGCAGGACAGTGTCCACCCCAGGACCTCTTTCTGCCACCAGATGTTGCTCTGCTTAATAAACTTTTATCTGAGCAATTAAAGGAATGTGATCTCTTTGTGACATGAATGAGGCCCATAGGCAGCAGGCTCTTTCCTCCAGGCTTCAGTCTTGATGATTGTCCTTCAGTGAAGTTTCCAGCAGTTTTCTAGACTGAGACAACAGCGGACACAGCTTCTTAAAATGCTGAGTGGAATGCATATTCAGCACATAGTGAAAAATGGTCTTCTGGCAGGTTCCATTGAATTTTCAGGGTGAGTGTTCTTTTCTTTACCAAGCTAGCCAAAGATATACCTAGTTGCCTTTTGGCTTGTCTATTTAGGCAACATATTCTGCTCTTCAATTAACTTTTTATCCTAGGATTTGAATTTTGCTGGCTTGCTGACACACCTCGGCAGGCAAAAACTTTCTGGTAGAAGAGGCTGTTGCAAATACTGTCATTATGTGGTTGTTCATGTTGCAACTTGCAAAATCAGAGCTTTTCCCTGCAGCTTGATAAAGAAATACATTCTGTTGGTAGGCTGAACTGTTCTTCCTTTCCTCACATTCCCAAAACCCATATAGTGTCCATCAGCTGAACATGACTGACCTCTTACATGGGTACTGTGGGTACTGTCTTCAAGACAATTACATGGGCAAGGTTACTACCAGCTTAGGCCTGAGCAAGTCAGCTAGCTTGGGATCTGTATCTGAAGACAGAAACAGTAAAGGCATCATGTATTTTTTCAGTCTCACTTTTATGGGGTTTCATCTTATTGTTGACTGTGCATGATGGACTTAATGTGACATCTGTCTGCAAAATTCTGCAAAGGCAGCATGCATGTTTTCCTTGTAGATTGTCCTGCATCCATGTGTAGTCTACTGCTTTCTGTTTTGACAGTTATTAGAGCTGCAATCCTTATCCAGAAGTGGTACCGCTTTACAATGGCCCGGCTGGAGATGAGGCGCCGCTATTCTCTCAGTATCTTCCAGTCAATCGAATATGCTGATGAACAGGATCAACTACAGGTTTGTAATCTTCCGTTCTTCCTGTAAAAGCAGTTATGTTATCCCCAGGACTATAGTTGCACAGACAAAATGGTTATGTGGTTATTTCTTCTTACAAAGCTGGGTCCTGATTGATAAAGCTGCTTCCTTGCCTGGCACGTGAACTAAGTTGTGTGTATTCTTACACAGACACACAGATGTATGTAACTACATAGGCATCAGGACACCATTCTGCCCATACTGTATATCTGGGTTAGAGGTTCCTGTATAGCCTGGGATTCTCTGTTAGCCTGGGATTGCAGGTCATTTGCAGATCATTGTAGGTGAGTCTAACTCTGTCTGAGGCAATATATGTGCAACAGAGATATCAGTGTCTCAGCATGTCAATCCAGGCTTCCTTTAGGGTCAATACAGGAAATTTGGAATGCAGAGGCCTTTGTGTTCATCCTAGCATCTATGTCTAAAGTCAGGTCAATGCATTGTAGCAGTTGCTTTCTATTGACTATGAAGGAAGTCTAGGCAAATAGTCTAAGTGATGGGCAAGATGAATTACACCCAAAAATGTCAGCATCACTGAAATAGCCCTGAAACATTTTATGTATTCCTGTAGTGTGAATTGTGAATTCATAGCAAAGCAGGAAAGTGAGCTATTTTTGTAGTAGGACACAAATGGTGTCATTATTGCAGACTGCTACTGTGGGAATATACAGTAGTGACTTAGATCCCCCTAAATGGAAAACTGCAAGTAATTAAGTAAGAAAGAAGACATTAATGCTTGTTGGATTACCCAAACTGATCAACAAACAAACAATGTTTGTTCTTTTCTTTTTCATACTCAGCTATCCAACTTTTTTACATTCATGCTGGATCACTGTACTCATCCTGATTCAGGTAAGGATAAAAATAAAAGTAATGTGGAGATTCTGTATGGAAAACCTGATGGGAGGAAAGTTAATTTTCAATGGGATATTATTTACAGCCTATGGCATGAGCTGGGATTGAGGTGTGATATCTCAAATACTATAATACGAATTTGATCCGTTAAGTGTTGACTGCTCACTATCTGCTCAGTAAGTCAGAGTAGTCAGTAAGTCAGAACAGGTGCCTGTTGTCCTTACAAGAATGTTCAGAGGTGCTCAGAGTGCTTTATTGCATGTTACTGCCCTTCCTACAGACGCCAATTTTCACACCTTTCTATGCACGTTTTCTTAAATGATGCGATGTGGTTATTCAGAAAGGTGGTGTTCTGTTGGTTTAAGGCAGATAGAATCAAAGAGGTTTTTCTTTTTCCACCATTCTCCCTGCCCCCCACCAAGAGTTCTGGACCACTCTTTAATTTAATTTGTTCTAGGTTTCACTGCAACGTGTATCAGTATGTGAATGATAAAAAATGAAATAAATTTAAACTGCTGGAGATAGATCTTTAGAAACCATGTCAATTAAGCTTCGGTTATTCAAGGAATAACCTTTAATTTTTGAAATATTTTGGGATCCGTGGACATAACTTACTTTTGAGGTCAAGCTCCACAGAAGGACAGACTGAAAGTGATTCCTAAGTCCAGAAAACAAACATGACTTCCCTGAACAAATTCAGAATAGATCTAATCCCAGTGGAGTTAAAAATGAGGCTGTCCCCTTATTATTGCATTACAAGAGAATGCCCTTTCTCTTTCATCTGGTCTAGCCATGGGTTATTCCAATTAAAATTTGCAGAAGGTACTTTGATAGCAGGATAAAACCACCATCAAAACCTTAAGTGGTTCAGTGTTCTAATGACAACCGGTAGAAATAGCAATTTTTCTCTCTTAAATACTTTAGAGTGCCTAATGCTCTCTGTGCTCTGCAGAAAAATAAATTACATTTGAGCTTTGCTCCAAAGTCAAGGCAGATGATACAACATTCCTTCCTTTGATATTTTTTTCCCCCATTACTTCCGTATTCTGTCATTTAACTTCCTGAGAAGGAATTGGCAAACTTAAAATCAGATACTGCTCACTTCATCTATTTGTTCACGCTGACAGTGCACCTCTGTTCAGCTTTTCCACCTGAATGGGAAAGATAAAGTAGTGCTAGGTCTGAGATCTGGAAAAATACTGTTAATCTCTATTTTCATTATAATGTTAAAATAGAATTTTACAGCTGCTCGTTGTAGATATGATTTATCCACCTTTATTAACTGTGTCTACTGACAAAAGGAACAAAGGTGAAGTGTCTCAGGTGACTTGCTAGGGCTCAGGACATTGTAGAGTAGACTGCTACATGCATAGGCTGTTCATGTGCAGGTAGAAATCCAAGCCTCACCTGTGCACAGGGGAGGGAAATGGAGGGTCCTGTGGGCTGCGCCTCATCACCACTGCACAGGTGATCTGTTTCTTGGTTTTGCAGATATTGGGAATTGCAGATGTGGTTAAAGGCTGAAACACATGATAAAGTGTATATGGTTTATGGTAAAGCATCCCTTTGTTTTGCTGGCTTAAAACTTCCATCTTTTAGGACTGACATTGTTAAAAATTGATTTCTGTTCCAAAGGCTTTATTTTTGTCTTTGTTCCCCCTTTATAACACAGTACATTACAGATACCAAACAAAACAGAGAAATTCTGTTGTATGTTTAATACAGAGATGGCCAAGGCTGCCTATGTGAAGGAGCTGACTTAGATTTTTTTTGAGAAACTGTGTATCAAATGTGTATTGTGTGGGTTGCAGCTATTTTGTCCAACTACTGGCTGTGTGTCGTGTTTGCTTGCCCGTGGAAGTGACCTTTGCAGCACCCATGCTAGCCCCACTGATGGAAGCAGAATCAGTGCTGAATAGAGGGATTCTCAGAGAATTGTTTCCACTTCTGCTGAATAACTGTCTTAAGATGTGAACCACAATGAACATAAACATAACAATCAGAGAGGCCTCAAACTGACTTTGCTATTCTCAAGTATTTTCTAAAACCCACAGTTCTCTGGCCTTTTTTTTTTCATCACTGTGTGCTCACTTAAGTTAGAGTGATAGCATATGGTTCAAAAGTTTCTTTTAAGAAGACAGTATATAATATTCTTACCAGGTTGCCTGTTCTTCTCAGTATGTGATAAGAAAACTACCTGGAAATGTTCTGATCTATGGTTTTCATTACATCATAAACCACTCAGTCTCCACTATGAATCTTGTTACTTTCCTCTTTTTAATCTGCTTTTCAGATTATGTTTTTCAAAGTAAGAAAGCAGCAGCCATCTCATTAACACAGTAGTGCTTTTGATGTGATTGTTTATCTGTTATACCCTAAAGCTTTCTTCATCGTCTCATTCTCCTGAAGATGTCAGTGTAGTTTGTGATTGGGATATTATATAGCTGAGTGTCTTGTTCTGCCTCTGATTAAAGGCTATTTTGCAAAGGTTTGTGGCAAATAAGAATAAAAATCTTTTCTACTTTAGACTTTTTTCCCTTGATTCCTGAAAAAATCTTCCTACCTATTCAGCTTTCAATGGAAAATTCTCTGGTCAGGGAAAGCTGGGAAGTGCCTTTCCAGCAAAAGGTGACCCATTTACTCAGTCTTTTATGGGCACATTTAGGGTGAGAAGACTGCAAACACATCCTGGGAAAAATGGTGGGACTGGGAATCTAAGTCTGTTCCTTCAAGGTCACCAGGGCACCTCCTGGAGCCTTCCTTCAACGGGGAACACAAAAAAAGTGTTGGTTTCTGCAGTTTCACTCCCCATGATGCTTCTCTTACAGCTTTAACACCCTGATGCTTCTCTTACAGCTTTAACACCCTTCCAAGATGTTTTGCACAGAGTGATTCTTGCAGTGGGGAATAAGTTACAGCTGCTTGCAGTTTGTAGCACCAGGAATGGACTGGAGGAAGAAATGTTTGAAGCATTATAGAAATCTTCATCCTCTTTGTAGGCTCAGGGTCCATTTGGCTTTGACCTGAGGGCTGTGGATCAGTATCTGGCATATGTAAGAGTACTTCTTAGGACTCAGAGGTGCTCTGATGGTGAGGCTGAAGGCACACAGCTGGTGGCAGTACAGAGAACTGATCTCAGAGCCACAGAAGTAGCTGAGCACATCTTTGGCAGAGGCAGCTTTGACTTGCCTGAACAACTCACCTGGCAAGGTGGTCTTGTCCAGAGAATCAGGTCCTTGGGCTTTCTGTGGTCAAACTGACTCCACTTAGCTCTGGGCCTTTGTGTTTAACATGGAATATGACTCTAGGGTAGTTGTGTGGGCTCTGTTAATAGTGAAGGCTCAAGTCCCTGAGCCTGGGCTAGACCTCTAATGTCAGAGTACAAAGCAAGTCATTGCCTGTGCTCGCTCGTGTCAGTGGAGAGATGCAGATGCTGGCAGAGGGTGTTACAGCCTGTCTCGACACATGTGCCTGAACCAGGCATGCCAAGACTTTTAGTTCCTGTCTTTCAGTATCAACTGAAAGAGCCTTGACAGCTTCAACTAGAACAGCAAAATGTGAGAGGTGCGAAATCCTTCAGAATTAGTCCTGCATGGGGCATGTGGTAGGCTGGGGTACTCGTTGGCCAGCATGGCAATCCCCAGGCTGCATTAGGTCATGCATTACTGTCTGTTCAGAGATGGGACAGTCATGCTGTGCAGGGAGAAGCCTTAAAATCCAGCTGAAAGACTGCCTGAGGATCTGTAAACACACTCTGACTGTAATGACCATGACTGGCTTTTGACAACTCATCCAGAAGTGGAAAATGGGGTGTGCTTTGCAGATATATGCCCTACAGGGAAGGAGATTGGGTTTCCCAGCCTGGGCATAGGCCAAAATGGAAGTGAGTCTGTGAGGAATGCACATTCATGTTCAGAGGTAAAGTGATGGATGGCCTGCTGTGTGCAGGAAGGGAAGGCATGGCAGGTGTCTGCCTGGCTTGAAACACTGAGAAGGTCACTGACTCTGAAGGAGTCATGTCAGCTGGGGACAGCTGGTTAGAACAGGCAAGAAATGAGGAGTTTGGGTGGTCTGAGGAGCTGGCTCTAAGGTCTGCGGTTGCCCACTTACTGGGAGGTAGGGTGAAGAGGGAGATTTGTTCCAAAGACCTGCTGCTAGAGCTGGAACAAGAATTGGTGCAAATATGCTTGGCTGATCACTGTGTTGGAATCTGCAATTTCAGTCCATGGTGACCTTCTGGTGTCCAGAAAGACAAAGCTGTAACTGTGGTAGGAGACTGCAAATCAAACTGTACTTGGTAGAAATGGTGAACCCTGAGCACCTTGCTGTTACTTGATGCCTTAATCCATTTACATGGCTGAGTATAACATTGCATTAGCACTGAATGTGCTAATCAGCTCACAGCTGAAGTGCTGATAGTAAAAGGGGACTTTTGAAAATCCAGATTATATTTTTATCTATTTATTTCTTTAATATGGATTTTGTCCAGTTGCAAGACAAGTTGGCCAAATCTCATAATTTATGAGGTCACATGCTGGTTTTGGCTACTGTGAATTTTGAGTCACAGCTACAGGTATTCCATCAGCAATAAATAATACATTTTTATTTGCAGTTGCAGGAAATCAGGGTTACAGAAAACTTACCTGTAGCCCAGCAAAAAGTGTTTACAACAATCATCTGACAAGAGCAACTCTGCAACAGCATCAGCTGGAACACTTTCCTCTAGGGTCTGGTTCTCCCTTTTAGAATAATATATAATAAAAACAATCTGCAAGAAGAAAACACCGAAATCTGCTGATCAGTCAGTTACATTTCAAGGTTATGCCAAGAAAAATATTGTATTGAAGCAATTAGCAGTGTTCCTGCTTTCTCCATGTTCCAGGAAAATTAGAAGCTATGCTCTACTTTCACCACTCTGTTTTTGTTTACTTTATTTCTTCCAATGGTTTTATGGCAGCCAGCCAAAATCTGGCATTATATCCTAGCTGTATCAGAAAAGAGTGATTCGCAATCCACTATGAATTAATAGGATTTTGTTGGTAACTTTTAAAATATGCACTGATCTGCTAGTATTTAGCCTAAATATTTTACACAGAAAATATCTTCAAAATCTGTATTAAGTGTAATATTGAACTTCAAAGAGATAATGGTCATTGAATGATCAGCCATGACTTTTGTGTCTCCTTGCATGAGGGGGAAGGAAAAGGAAGCTTGTACCTGGTGATGGTTCTCATTACCTATGTCAGCAGACTCCTCCACAACTTCAGTGCAAAATGTTTTGCACCCAGACCACAGCTATCAGCAGCTGGAAAAGAGTTTTTGCCTGTTTTTTTCACTTGGTTTGGGTTTGTTTTTTTGGTTTTTTTCCCTTGATTTTGGTTGATTGGTTGGTTGGTTTAGTATTGTGAAACAATCTGGGGAGCCCTGGAGCTTTTCCACTATTCAAGGCAGGAGTCAGCCACTCTAATACTGCAGCAGTTAAAGCAGTTACATTCAACCAGTTCTGGCCATGCTGTTACGGCTCTGTGGGGGACTGGTGGAGTTTCTACATTTTGTTTTTCTTCCCTCTTGTTCCAGTTTCTCAAATTCTTACCAGCCCCAGTGCTCCTCAGGTGGTGGATGAAGGTTTATGTTTAAAAGAATTTGAAAAGAAGATTGATGTTCCAGACTCCTATTATGGACCACGACTCTCATTCCCCCTTACTGTTGAAGATGCCAATGCTCTCCTTCATGCTTTCAGGAATGAACAGGTAATTTGCAACTAGCTTGATTTTTTTTAACTTATTTTACATCTGTCAAGTTGTAGTTCCACAATCTGATGTAAGACTAAACTGGTGCCCAAAGAAATATTTCACCCTTATTTACAAGCCATTACTTTTTCCTGCTAGCCCAGTGTGACCATAACTGTGCATGGTGAGTTGACTTGAGAAACTGGTCTGGCTGGAAGCTAATACAATAAAATCAAAAGCAGACTGTTCTCAGACTAAGAAGTTCCCAGATTTGATTCCCTACTTTGCTGCATGACCACCAGGCCCAGCTCTAGGGAGAAGGACTAGTGAAATGAAATGGGAACCCTTGGCAGCTGCAAGGCAGGAGTTCTTAGTGAGAGTGCAGGACTGGGGAAGGTGTCCTGAGCTAAAATAGAAACGAATTATCATCTTTTTCTGGGTTAAAAGTGCTCTTTCTTTGGTCCTCTGTCTTTTGTCCCACACCTCATTCTTTCAGAGGAATTGAGGTGTAAGGGTTAATCACCTCACTGCAGTGTGCAAGACTCCACCATAAGAGTGGAGCAACTATAAAGCATTGCTAATGTAGCAGAACAGAGTGATAGCACAAATCTCGGGAGCCCAGGCTGCAGCTTCCAAGGCACTGAGGAGGCTGTTCCGCATTCTTTATATTCCTGAGCAAGCCCTTTTGTTGCCCACAAGATGAGCGTGGAGCAGGGAGGCATTACATAGCACAGCATTGTTTGAACTTGTGATTATTTGTGCTTAACAATATGCTGTATATAAGGGATAAGGGTCTGTCTTGCTTTTAAATTTACTAAATAAGAGTATTTTTTCCCCAGTAATTTTCTGTGAAGGCTGATTGTAAAAGTACCACATATAAAGCACATGATAAATGAAACAACCCAGACTTCACCATACTGTCCACTCTCTCTTCTCTTATGGCTGGCATTTTATTAAGGAAATGATCATATGTAATTGGCCTTTTTGTTTTCTTAAAAGCATGACTCTTGAAAAGTCAGTCTGTAGCTCATCTATCTCCTCTACCAAAATTCCTCAAATCTCTGTTGGAATTAAAAGCTTTAAAAATTAATGACTCACAAAATTTTCATAAAAGCATTAGGAGAAAAGACCAGAAGCTTCAATGTGCATTATTACAACCTTTTTACCATGAACAGGAAGATATCCCTTACCAAGGCAGCCTTTGCTGGAGTTTTCCTGTCACTGTTTTTGCAATTTGCTGAAACATCATTTATGACCTTTGGGGTTTTTTGTTGGGTTGTATTTTGGAGGTTGTGGGATTTTTTTGTTCTGTTTTGGTTGGTTTGTTTGCTTGGGTTTTTTTCCTCACAGCTAGAGTAGCATCCTTTTTATTTTTTTTTCCCCAGTTATTTTGAATAGATCACTTTATGCAATGATTCTGAGTACTCTATGTGTCTTACCCTTTCTGTAAACAGGAAAAGTAGAAACAGTACAGCATAAATAAAGTGGGAAATTCTATAAAACAAGTTCAGTCAGGGCTCCATATCCATTCACTGGGAAGCAAATGCAAAGCTATGAACACTCCTAATTCCCAGTGCTAGGCCATACAGCCTAGTCTGGAGGTCTGCACTCTAAATAACGTCAGCAATACATGTCTGATATGAATAAAGCAGACAGACTTAGTTGCTGATTCTAAGAAATCTTCCTTTTCTACCTGCTTTTTTTTTCTCTCAGCTGCTTCATGCCCGCTATGTACTGCAGCTACTAAGTGAAACTAGGAGGGTTCTCAAGGAGATGCCAAATATCACCCATCTTTCAACTTCCTACTCCAAGGAGATAACTGTCTGTGGTAAGGTGACTGAGAAGATAACTGCTTTGGGCTATGGGTTGATATTCTAAGTGGTTGGAGAATGATACTGACATTTCCAAATGCTGCCATTACAAGAAAGTTCCCAATGCCTTTTAAAAAATTATTTATTTATTTTCCTTCACAAATGCATAAATTGGAACAAACAAACAAACAAACAAGTTCCTGAGTCATAATAAGTATATTTTAAGAAAGTCCCTCATCTCCTCTTTCCTTGTCTTGTTTAACATTTCTGAATGAGTCATTAATTAATTCAGCTAACACTGCAGTGTAGCTCAAATACTCCTGAACTTCCACCTCTAAAATGCCACCAAGTATTTTGATCACTGGCTGCAAGTCTCACCTCTCTCTTCTCTCACTGAGAAAAAGACCTTACTCAGTAATGATTTTAATGATTTTAATAATAATTTACTTGGTAATGATTTTAATGAGGCCTTAATACGGGTGGCAAAAAAGACCTTTCATTGGCAGCATGACTATCTAGAATAAATTGAAATTATAATAACCCCTCATTTTTAAGGAGACCCAAGAGGATGGATAAGTCTTTATACAACCAACAAATTAGTCTCACAGAATGATGTGATGTATCATACAGTAAAGAACTCAGAGCTCATTGCCCAACTATGTTGTTACACTTTTGTAAATTATGCATAATGGGATGCAGTATCCTGACTTGACACAGAATGCAGTAGCTGCAAAACAGAACAATAATGGTGACCTAACTCTTGACATCTATCAGTGTGTGCTGTGTGTAATAGTAAAGCAGTATAAGGGAAGTACTGTGAGACATGCAAAACAAATAATGGTTTTTAAGATGTGGTTATGGACCTACTTTGATTGCCAGGAAGGTTTTGTATAAACAATAATTTGTTAACTGAACCAAGACCCATCTCCAAACCAAGGAAACACAGATTCATGCTTGTTCACAACACAACATGTTCTTGTTAAGCAAACATTCCTCTTCGTGTTTGTATTGCATTTGCACTATGTAAGCAGCATCTAAAGGGACCATTCTCCTGTACTGAAACTAGAAGCTTTGGTAACCAGAAAGAGCCTCTGCAAAAGATGGATAACCCATTTCTAAGCATAATTGGTCCAAAATGTTAATTTCCTTAAAATAAGGTATCCATCTCTCAATTTTCTTATAATTTCAAATTAATAATGCAGATTAAATATATGTCTGAAATGTTTGCATCCACATGTGTGATGAATATCTATCATAGTTTGAAAGATCCCTTAGAATTAACTCAGCAGGCTCATAATAGATAAAAAGTTGACCAGAAAACATGTACACAGGGTAAAAATGTCACTTTTCTTCCTAAGCATTGGTAGTAAAAACATATTACCACAAGACAGGTTTTGAAACTGTTCCGCAGCTCTGTGGTAGTGAGTCACAGATGTGAGAATGTTGGCTCTGTGAGCATGAAATGCAGTCAGACGCACAGGGGATCCATGCTGCAGTGATCCTTTGTGTTTGGGTGAAATGCCCCTGTCCGCTCCAAACAAACTTCTCAAAAAGGGCCCAGACTGTCATTTCTGTGGCCTTAGCACTGAGGTACACAGGCATGGACAGTTCTTGACACTTTCCATCACATCCTGCTGGTAGTAATGAAAACCTGTCCCTGAAACACATTCAGTTGTGCAAAGTAAAGAGGACTACTTGGTAAATTTAAACTCGTTAGTATGTAGAAGTCTGTTATATTTCAAAACGTCTTTTAGTGACATTTTCTGGGTTTATATACATAAGGGGAAGACTTATTAGGTTTAACTAATTCCACTTTTATAATTCCAGTTTCCTCCTCTGTGAGAAATTTTTTTTTTAAAAATTTTTTTGTTTCCTGTAGGAGATTTGCATGGAAACCTAGATGATCTTTTGCTGATATTCTATAAGGTAAGTAGGTGCTCTGAGATGTAGCATTTTCACTTTATGACTTGTTATTAATAACACATATTTATGTGTGACAGATTTATCACCATTAGAACTGTTCATGTGGTATGCATACACCATACACACAAATCCGGCAACAACTTGGTGTCTGTCAGAGCTTTTCCTTCTTCATATCCTCCTGCTCTCTGTGAAGGAGGGGATCGAGGATATGGTTATTTTCCTGAATGCTGAACTGCAGCATGAGCCAAAACTTAAGAGGACTCCTTGCAAAGTCTCCAAAGTTCTGCCACTGTTTTAAATTCCATATTGACTAAAGTCTGCTAAAATTAGGAGCTGACTTAGTTCCTGATGTCACACTTACCCCATGGATAATTTTGACTCTCAATAAAAAATGCAGAAGCTTTCATGTAGGGCTTCCACTGATACCTGCAGGTTTTTTGGTTTGGTTTTGGGTTGTTTTTTTGTGGGGGGTTTTTTGTGTGTTTTTTTTGTGGTTGGTTGTTTTGGTTTTTGTGTTTTTTTGTTTTGGTTTTTTTTTTTTAAATGCTGGGATTTTTCTGTTGGTTTGGTTTGGTTTGGGTTTTTTTTGACAGGAACAAAAAAGAGTGCTGTTTAAACGCTTTTTAAGCTTTGGAAGTAATCACATGGGCTGTACAAAATAGAAGTACTTTGGGTACCCTTTACATATCCTTTTCTATCATGCTAAAAAGCATAGCTCTGTTTTACTGATGTGTAAAACAAATAAAGCTCCAGGCTATCTTTTCCACAATTGTATGTTTAACTGAAGATGGAGGAAATGTTGTGTATTTAGTTTCACATTTATCTTCAGCATGAATCACCACCTTTGATTTAGCAGGTCCTCTCTTTGATTTGAGCTTTCCAGAGGGAAAAGGTTTGTGTCAGATCCTTACACATGGATCTGCACTGAATGGAGACTGAAGTGGGCTAAACCAGGTGTTTAAATGATGTATTCTCCCCCTGCTTCCAATTTTGTTACACTTCATCTGACACTTGTTGAATGTAAATGTGGTTGTTTTGCCCAAGTGCATACCTGAAGTCTGTTGAAGTATGGTTGAAGTATAATCAGACCTTTTTATAGAGTTCTGCTTTTCTAATCAACCATGTTTAGCTGGTCCTTGGCTTGCAGTCTTTTAGTTGTTTAGCTCTCTTTTTGGAACTGGAATAAGAGTATATACATATTGGTTTCATACACAGAACCTGGAATGGGAAATAAAACTATTTTGAAGATTAATGCTCAGATTATTGTATTTACAATTACAATCAGCGTGCCTTTTACTCTTCTGGAGTAAACAGATGCCGATTCTTTTTCCCCCTCTCTAATGGATGTTACAAAGAGAAAAAAAACAAGCAACTCTAATCCTGACTTCAATAAATTCAGAGCCAAAACTCCCACTGACTTCAGGGACTAGAGATAATACCCAGTTTTCTCTGTTAAATTTTTAGGGGAGTCCTTCCACCAAACCGAATAAAATGGGCACATATTTTGTCATTTCAAAGCAGTTGAGAATATAAAGAGCATATGATAGAGCTGATTAGTTATTTAGAAGCAAATTAAATGATACTGTTTTCTGTCCCGTCTGAGTAGTTTCCTCAGATGATCAGCAGACCCAGTCAGCTTCTGGGATCCATTTTTTTCTTCTTCCAAAACTCTGTTTCAGTTGGAAGGGATTTCATCCTCCAAGTTGGTACAAACTACCTTAAACAAGAGGGTGAAATCCTAAACAGTGCCATGGGAGTGATTCCAGTCTGTGCAGGGCTGTGCAGAGCTGAAATGGATTCTGGAGGCCTGCATGCAGACCAGGTTTATCACAGCACTTCCACAAACCACCCCCAGCAAACACACAGAGCTGGCAATCTACAGCATATTGATACAATGCTGCAGATGGTATATAATTCTTACATCTGGTTCGGCTGAAGCTAAGACAGTTACTTTTTTTTTTTCTCAAAAAGCAGTTTGTAAGGTTCATTCAGTCCCTGCATTAATCTTCATTAAATTACAGCATTTCCTGATATTCCTTGAAACACAGGAATTTTAAATTATGTATTGCTAAGTTAGATTGTTAAAGGGATGCTATAGATAGAAATAGCCTGAAGTAGTAGAAAATGCCAACAACAAAGGGAAGTTAATTAATCACTAACCGAGGAGATATAGTAATGATGCCCAGCAGCAAGCTGCTGATCATTAGAGGGCCTTGTTTGCCTTTCTGACATGTCAGAGGCTGCAACAATCTTTAATTTAGTCTTGCTCTCATTGGTTGAAACCACAGAAAACGAATCTGCCTGAGTGAATAACAAAACAAAAATGTCACATCAAAGTTTGAAGTCCAAACCAAACTTGTTTAAAACTAAAATTGTGTGTAAGCTTTTCCAAAAGAAGGGTCATAGAGTCTGGAGAGTCCTCCAGTAGATCTGTTTTTCCATGAGGACTGCAGTTAGAGTGGTTGTGTGTATACTCACAATCTGCTGGTGATTCACATTCCTATTGGTTTTAAGGCAAAGCTTTTTTTTATTTGTCTTTCCAGAAACTGCTGCTGAGTTTCTGCTGTCTGTTCCACTCCTGAAATCCATCCTCTCCTTTATAAAATCACTTCAACCCTCTGCATTAGCAGAGTCTCATACATTGCCACTCCTGTGAGCACAGAGCAAGCACGGCCCCTTCTAAGTTAACTTGGAAGGGGCTTAGGACAGGCTGTAGCAAAAACAAAGGAAGCCGTATTTATAGCAGCCAGGATGGAGAGACCAGGGTTTTCTACTTCATCCTGACATGAAAACACAGGACAAAGATTGTAACAAAACCAGATATTCTCTTATGGATTCAAATTACATGTTTCATTGAGGCCCTGGCCAAATCATGCATCCTGCAATAAACCTGCTAAGGCAGAACACCAGCGATGCCATAGGAACACAAGAAAGGCTTGACACTGACGCAGTAGATATATTCAAGAAGTGGGATGTCTTGCAATGCTTGCCAAACCTGTTAAGACTGGCTTTCACAGTTATAATGTGATTTTATAGATGTTCTATTGATATTTCTTGTGCACATCAATTTAGAAAACAGAGGTTTCCCTTTTCTGGCAAGTCATAGTTGAAATAATACTTCTGATACTCATGACTGGAAATTATAAAGCTGCATATAGTTGGTGCTATGTTTTCTGTAAACTGATGGCAGCTTAAAGAATTGCCAACATTGATGTGTTGGTAATTAATCCAATAAAACATACCATCAATTCAAAATGCTTGTTTTCAATCAGGCACCATTTATAATAAAGCATTTCTCTGTATATTCAGAAAAAAAAAGATAAGGTAAGAAATACCTGTATGTACAGCCTCTCAGGTTTGTGAGCTTTCAAGTATATCTTGGCCCTGATGAATAAAATTCAAGTAGTGCTTTCAGGATTAAAGCAACTGGAATCAAATTCTTCCAAGTTCTTTGTTAAGATTTTATATCCTCTGGGCTATAGTCTTTCTCAGGAGTTTTGAAAGCATACACTGCAAACAATGTAAACATATGAAATCCATTTTCTTAATGTGTAAGGGAACATAAGGCCCTTCAAACTTGTGTCAGAAGATAATTTTTCATGGATTTCTTATCTTCCATTCAAAGTGAATGACTCCCTTCTGTTTGCAAGTGTGTAATTTCCTGGCAACAGTTACATTAACAAAAACGTATATTTTACTACAAGACTGATGTTCCTTTTGGTCCCTTTCAGTTTAATTTAATAGGTAGAAGAAAGGATTAGAGATGGCATAATAAGAACAGCTGAAGAGGTCATCTCTAATGGTTCAGGTTGTCTGATATGGAGGCTTTTATTCTCAGCAGTGGAAATAAATGCTTCATTTTAGATCTCTGTATTATGCAGGATTTTTTCAGAATTTCTAGCAGTGGGATCTCATTTAAATGCTATTTCCTTTATTGCAGTAGCATTGCAGCCTCTCTAAATTCCCCTTTTTTTTCTTTCTGCAGAATGGCCTGCCTTCAGAACAGAACCGCTATGTCTTTAATGGTGATTTTGTTGACAGAGGGAAAAATTCTATGGAAATACTTATAATCCTATTTGCATTTCTTCTTCTCTACCCCAATGATTTACACTTGAATAGAGGAAACCATGAAGACTACATCATGAACCTGAGGTAGATTTTGGGGGTGGGGCAGGTAGTATCTGACTTTTCACTAGAAATGTTTGAGATTTTGAATGCCACCTTAGCCACTGTGACACCCTAAAACAGAAATAATGTTTTATTAAGTAGTCAGGCATAGCTTTGCCTCTTCAGTATGTGAGGATGGGAAGGAACATCTTCGTTACACACGGACATTTGAATGGGAGTCATGTGTTGTCTTTGATCTAATCACAATCCATTGAAGTCAGAGGGTTTAGTGCAGGGTATGAAAATTGGGGAAGGACAGATGGAAGAAGGATATTTTAGTTAAAGCACATATTTAGTTAAAGCTGATATTTTAGTTAACTTTGAACTAAGATGTCACTTCTCAAACACAAGGAGCAGGTAAAGATCCTACCTTCTGCTCAGTGGAGCTTCATTAGTTGGAGGTGTCAGTGCAGGAACAGCTGACACCCAGTTGTCTAACACAGACAGTTGCACTCAGCTGTGCACTGCTGCCAAGGGAGTGAGCATAGCCAGTGGCTCTGGCTGTAATCAAAGTGTGACTTGGAGACAAAATCATCTCACAGATGTGAGAACTCCTCAGTCCTACTCCCTACAACTCTAAGTTGCCCCAGAAACTCTTTGGGTGACTGACTTGGGGGTAACCTGCTGTACCCCTTGGATCATTTGATGTGTGCACACAGGATGTACAGCTGTTTTAACACAGGCCTCGGTGTCAGCACCTGGGTTAGAGGCCCATAGTCAAATCCTATTAATGATCCATGTAAGAGAATCAGTTTCACATGGTACTTACTTTTTTAGCACTTAATTAAAAAAAAAATAATGCAACAAACACAAACCAAGATCAGTTACTTAATCTATAAGGTAGGAAAATTGCTGCCCAAAATAGTAGAAAATATTAACTAAATCTATGATGTTATGGAATGCACAGAGGCATTCCTGTGTATGGCTCTTTGCTGGGCATTTTAATTAGCAGTGCTGTATACATAGCTAAATTTGAAAGCTGAATGTTGTGAAAATGCCCCTTAACAAAGGATATCTTGGTGCTAAAAGAAAGAGATAAAAAAATCCTTGTCCCTTGTGGGGGAAAAGATGACAGGTGACATTGTCAAAAAACACAGTTATGTATTCAAGGCCAGGTTCGATGAAGCTCTGAGCAACCTGATCTACTGGAAGGTGTCCCTGCCCATGGCAGGGGATTGGAACTAGATGATCTTTAAGGTTGCTTCCAACCCAAATAATTTTATTATATTATTCTATTATGATATGATATGATATATTTAGAACAAAAACTCTGTGAAGGTTTTATGGGAATTTTTTCCCATCATGAGTTAGGTTCCTTTGGAATTTCTCTCAGCTAAAAGGTAGAGCTGCCAAAAAGGCCACTTAATTATTATTGGGCCAGATTCTCTTTCTGACCTCTGTTCCATACAAGAAACCATTTGAACTCAATTCTCAAGACAGAGTGGAGGAAAGCACATTTCAACTGAGGTGAGATGAAATGGCAGGTGAAAAAGGAGGCTAAAAAACTCCTAGAAAGCACTATAGCATAGGAAACCATTTGGAAGGGCCATATTGAAAACCAGTTCATGATGCTGTCCTGTTTTCAGATATGGCTTCACAAAAGAAGTTTCAAAGAAGTACAAGGTAAGATTCCTCGTTCTTCCCCTATATTTACTTTGTAGTCTTGCACATGTAAAATGAAACCTGTGTAAAGAAGAAAACTTCCAATCAGTTTATTTGGGTGTAGCAGAGAATTACTTTAGTGATGTAGTTGAAATTATTTTGGCTTATCAGGGGAATAACTGACAAAACAATTTTAAGTTCTAGTCTCTTATGCCCTGAGATCTGTGGGATGAAATAAATAAGATCAATAAGACCACTCAAGAACACAAAAAGAGGTGAATATGAAAGAAAAACTAAATGCTACAGAGTCAATCAAATTGCCCTGAAGTAAATGTCAGAACATGTTTGTCGAGGTTGCAGTTCAGGATATCACCTGGACAACACTGTTCATATAAACCATAGCAGACGCTTCAGCAAAACCTTGAACTTAGAAGCAACAGAATCTGCCAGAAATAGGATCTAATATAAGAGTATATTTTACAGGACCATTGGAAACAGATTTTGTGTCTTCTGCGAGATGTCTTTAGCTGGCTTCCCCTTGCCACTATAATTGATAGTAAAGTTCTTATCCTACATGGGGGGATTTCAGACACCACAGATTTGGATTTCCTGAATGCACTTGAGAGAAATAAGGTAAGAGATCATATTCATGTGGGGGTAATTTTGTTTTCTTTTAAAAATTTTGCAGTACAGATGCTAGGATCAAGTTGTTTGCATTAGGAGAGGAAATGGCTGAAGTATAAGGCATGTAAGAAAAAATAATAGTCCAATTTTTATTCAAAATCAGTGCTTAGGAAGGAAGGTTGCAGTAGGTGTTGAGAGCCAATTGTTTGGCTTTCAACATAACGTGGGTCTTTTGACTTTAAAATAGCTAAAACCACTTTAGATACCTCCTCCTGCAGTGGTGACACGATTGTACAAAAACTACTTGATTCTCAGGCATTTCCAAACACTTTAAAAAACAATCTAGCCACATATTTCTAGCACTGCCTTTTGTCCTGGGGCTGTGTTTCTGCCATCTGTTGTGTGGGGGAGGTTCTCCACCTGTGAGGTGCTCCCTTGGCAGCAGCTGAGCATTGTACATGTGGGAAGAGCCTTTCCAGAAGGATCCAACTTCAATAACTGGCCTTGATAAAACAGAATCTACTACTTTTCAGGGACTTAGAAGACAGAAATGTTCATGGGTTTTTTTTCTGAAATGGGGAGCAAACACAGATCTTTCAAATCAGTGGAAAATAGTGTGGGATTTGGTCTCAATTTGGATAACTAAATCAAAATGTCCGCTTGTGATCAGGGTGCTGAGAGTCCTTATAGTCAGAGGTCCAGGAAATCTGGTGGAGATCATTGCTTAGGCACATGTCTCCAGCACTGTTCATGGAAGTGCCCCATAGGCTAGGGATGGCCCCTCTGGCCTTTGCCTGCCCCTGAAGAAAGTCTTCTTTGTAGGTCTCCTCCACCAGTCCCCTTTAGGCCAGATTTGTGTCTGCCCCCTCACACTAATTCACAGACATAGTGGAGCATCTCAGATGGCATAGGAGACCAATGTTTGAGCAACTTAGTGTATCCTGTCATCAGTGTCAGTGGAATCTAGAGCTATTTTTGTCATCCTTATATTTTCTAATGCAGAAATAAATGCTTTACAGGACAGTCATTTTTGTCTCTTTTTCAAAGATGTGGAAAAAGGCACAAATACTATTGATCATTAGAGTCTAGGCTCTGTTGGCTGTACTACTGTGCACTAAAACTGGGTGCCTAATTACACATAGAGGTGTCCTAACTGTGAGCTGAGTCCTGCCCATGGTTTCACCAGGGCTGGGCTCTCCATGTTTCTGATTCTTATCTGTGAAATGCAGAATTAATAGGTCAAAGTTGCTGCCATGGGAGAGTGTTGCTAATGAGACATGTGTGGGCCACAACCCAGGGCGGTGTCACTGAAGGCCAAGTGATGTATTTTAATTGGTACAGCTGGCAGATGACAGGTCTCAAATACTGGTCAGTGCACTGGGGAATAACCCAGTGTTGTGCATTTTGTTTTGAATTAGTTCTTTTCTTTGTTAAAGAGTAAAATTCGGGGGTTTGTGCAGTGTGTATATTTTATTGGTGGGTGTTTTTTTGGTTTGGGTTTTTTTGTTTCGGTTTGGGTCTTTTTTAATTTGGTTGGTTGGTTGGTTTGGCTTTGGGGTTTATTTTGGCTTTGTTCTGGAAATAAGCTAGTATGAGAGAATTTCAAATGAGAAGACACTTTCTGGAGAAGAGTCCGTGTTAATGGTCATTCATGGAGCCATAGCACACCAGTCCAAAAAAGCAAATGACCATGCCTGTTGGAGGAGTTTGATTTAACAATATATGATCTGATGTAATACTTCATCAATTTCACTGCTATCTTCCTGATATTCCATTTATTTTAGCCAAATTAATCTAACAGCATGGTACTGTGTCAGAACAGAAGTGAATGGAGTTTCACCTTCAGTATAATATGAATAATATTTTGTTTCCAGGGGAGCCGGGCACTTAAGTGTCTTCACTGAGCCCAGGCCGTACTTGCTGTATAGTGAGACCTTAAGATTGACTGTGTTTCGAATGAGTCTGTGTGTCTGGGTAAGAATGTGAAAGCAGCTCTGAAGAGCCTGCTTACTGATAGGTATAAAGCAAAAATTCTGCAAGTGCCAAACACCTGCAGCTTCTCCCAAACCTGTGAATTCAGGACATTATGAGAGTTTACATTAGTTGAACTCTGAATGAGGATTCCTGAGTACAAGAAACATGAGCTGATGTGCCTTTCAGCCAACCTCTCTGCATCAATTTTTGTTATTGTGGTGTTAACTTTTTTTTTTCCCTAAAGTTGAAATCTTTGATGCGGCCACCAAAGTCAGTGAGAGACAGACAGGACCAAACGATGAAGAAAATTCCCATAACCAAACCCAGTAAACACACTGCCAACCAGCATGTTGCAGGGAAGACACAGCACACCTCTTCATCGGGCTCCACTGAGCGTTCGGGCTCAGATTTGCCTCCAGACCCCGCCCTGAAGGAATGGAAACAAGTAGGTGAAACCAAAGATAGACTGATACCAAACCCCTCCCACACAAGCCCAGCAGGTGTTCTGTTCAGGCTGTGTGTTTATGAGTCTGAGGGAACTCCTAATAAGAAAACAGCCCTTCTAAGGAGTATATTAGACACCTATTAGCTTTTGGATGATTTTTGTAGACCTGGTAATAAAAGCTTGCGATCTTACACCTATTAAGTAAGATTTGCCCAGTTTTCTTAGTCGTTAGAAGGAGGAAACTACACAGGACGAAATGGGTTTGCCTGCCCCCATGTGGTTGGATCTGTTGGTACAGAACTGGTTGTCGTTTTAAACAGGTCAGACTTTGCAATTGCTAGTGAGATAAAGCACCTTTTTTTGGCTGTGCTTTTGGCAGCTGAATGCTGATATAGCCCAAAAAAGCCACCTAGCTTCTGAGACCTACAGGCAGATTACTCAGAAGTGGGAAGTTTTTGTCCTCTGGCTGTTCATTTCCTTTTGAATATTGGAGCCAATATGGAGCTTTTGTTATACTGTAATTTAATAAATTGTGACAATTTGGAAAGCTTAATGTCTCTAAAAATCTCATTTCCCAAGATACCTGACCTACAAACGAACATAATGGGCACAAGCAACACCTTCCCCTTCCCCCCAAATCTTACACTCTGCCAGCTAACCAAGCTGAACACTAAGCCATCCTCACAAACATGAAGGGGGATGTGTTAGTGCAAACCTTGGCCAGAAAGGTTTAACCAAACACATTTTGACTAATGTTTGCTACTGACTAGAATTAAACCATGATAATTCATCTTCATGTGTGAAGCCTGCTACAATGCTAATATGTAAAATGTTGGTTTGAAACATGAGCTAACTGAAGACAATAAAGCCAAAGGCAACTCTTGTCATGTTTAGAGCAGGAACTCCCAAGATTAGTTTAGGTAAAACCATGGACCCATGTGGTTATCTAGTCTGTACTGGGAAACAGAAATTGCCTCTCCTACCTACATGTGAAGAAGGCAGCTTCTGTTCTCTTTGAAATAGTCAGGTACTGTTCCTGATGCACTTGCCCAAGTCTGAAAACCTCAGCTGTGAAAGGAGGTACATTGCTGAAATTATATTTTTTCTGGGAAAAAAAAAGGAAAAAACAGTTCATCCAAAATCTAGATAATATTTCTTAAAAATTTGAACAGAAGTCTCAGCCCAAAAGAATACACTCCTGAAAGGAAGGAAAAAACCCAAGACCTACATCTTAGCTCGAATGTGTTTTGTTCCTGTATTGTGGGGCTTTTGCTGTAGCCAGGACTTTAGACAGCCACAGCCCATCAGTCTTCTCCTAGTCAGCCCTCACTTGCCTGATTTTGCTTTTTATAGATCCTTGACATTCTCTGGAGTGATCCAAGAAGCCAAAATGGCTGTACACCAAACAAGTGTCGAGGAGGAGGCTGTTACTTTGGTCCTGATGTCACTGCCAAGCTGTTTGAGAGGTATAATCTGAAGATGCTCATCAGGTCTCATGAATTTAAGCCAGAAGGTTATGAGATCAGTCATGATGGGAAGGTAAGATGCTTCCATGTAAAGTAGAATTCTCCTGTGAATTTCACAGGAACATCCACAGTAGATTTATCTGCAAAATTTATTTTAAAAAAAGAGAGTGACTTTGTTAAACTGGGTTTGGGGGAACTTTGTCCTAGATAGATGTTACAACAAATTACCAAGTTCTGAGTAACAAAGTTCTTTACAGCTTTAGGGAGTGCGGACCAGCTTATTACTCCCATGAAAACGGATGGACATCAACAAAATCCCTGAGAAGAGTTGTGTGTAAATACAATTCAAGAGATGCTCGAAGGCTCTAGAAGCCTTTAACTTACTGATTTCTCTTCTGGCTCTGCTTTCTAACATACTGTACTGGAAGGCCAACAAGAATCCTGAAAACCAGGTCTCTCTTAGAAAGAGGTTTCTGTTAAACAGCATGTTAAATTTCACTGCCCTCTGAAGTCTGACAGGTCAAAAATAAAGACCCAGATCTCTGACTCAAAAGGCAAAGGCAATTTGGTGAATAACATAGCTTTATATGTAGACACCTAATTTTGTAACCTGGAATTTTTTGTCAAATCAGTTTCAGAGATCAGTGTCAAGAAGAGCTGTTCTAGCCAATCCATTTTCTTTGCTTCCTCTGATCAGGTTATCACCATATTCTCTGCCTCTAACTATTATGAAGAGGGCAGTAACCGAGGTGCTTACATCAAGCTGAACCCCGAACTGACTCCTCGGTTTGTGCAGTACCAAGTCAGCAAGTACACACGCAGGCAGAATCTCCGGGAGAGGTAAAGCTGTGTGTTGCATGCAGTGAGCATAGACCCACCTCACATCTGAGTGTACTTGCCCCAAATCTAGAGCTTGATTGAATAACAGAATAGGCATTAATTTTTGTTGATTCTCCCTGGTTTTTTCTTTTACAATTTAAAAATTATGAAGTAGACAACACATGTTCTAAGTGCTGTAACTTGGTTTCCTGAGAAACTCCCAAAGGTAATTAGATGAGGTAAGCAGTTAGAACAGAAAATTTCCAGGGACTCATAAACAGCCTGCACCTGTCTGCTTTAAGGCTGCAGTGTTAATCTGGACAAATCCTGTTATTAATTGAATCTCAAAAATTTATCATGACAGATTTGCCATGCCTAGTATTGTGGTCAGATTACTAAAGGAAA
The DNA here is from genome assembly GCA_013400915.1 of Pardalotus punctatus. Taxonomy (NCBI): domain Eukaryota; kingdom Metazoa; phylum Chordata; class Aves; order Passeriformes; family Pardalotidae; genus Pardalotus; species Pardalotus punctatus. The sequence goes on along the minus strand of VZTX01001902.1, from coordinate 65,685 downwards.
GCATCTTAGAATTACCTGCATAAACTCAATTATCTCATAAACTCAGATTACTCTTATGGAGCATTGTTGGTTTTGTTTGGTTTGGGATTTTTTTTCCCCCTGAATGTAGTCTTCCTCCCCCCCTCCCCCCACTGTTCTAGTATGTTTTGGGTCATCCTACTTAAACATACTAGATTCTAAATGTACTACATGTTGAAGGATGTAAGAATTTGATAATAAGTGTTGAAAAGTATAAAATGATAAGGGATTTTAATCCTTTAATAATCTGCTGATTTTTTTTCCTCCTAGGGTAGGTACAATTGAATCATCTGCCTTGAAGTCCTTACGAGAGAAGATTTATGCTCACAGGTCTGAACTCACCAGTGCTTTTGCACAATATGACGTCAATGGCACAGGTACTACTCCCTCTCTATCCAGCTGCTACTGTGGGGAAAACAGGTTCTGTGTGTGTGGGGCAAAGGGGACAAACCCCATGGAGAGTAATCCTGCCTGCCTGCTAGTGTCAGGTTGAGGGCAGCAGAGGCTGATTGACCTAGTTCTTCCTGACCATAGAGGAGGATAGGTGTCAGCAAGGGCTTAGCCCCAAACAACTTGAGGGGATGAAGCTTGAAGCAGGAAAAAGAAAACTGAAAAACATGGGCAAATAAAGAAATGGTGTTTGCTGTTGGGTGGAGCATTTGGGCAGGCAGATCTACTTCCAGAAGCTCAAAGGTCACGACCACCTTCATGCAGGAGTGTCTTCAGAAGGTGTCAGACAGGGAATGGCGGTCTCAGGTGAGGAGAACTGGTCTCCTTCTGAGTCTGGGAGGTATCTGAGGAAAGTTGACTGCCTATGCCTCCAGCAGACACACACTCACCCCTCATCTGAAAAAAGTCAGCACTACATTAACAGATGAACCTTTAATGTAGAAGCAAGAAGTTGATTTCTACCACAAATACCACTTTTCCTCATGATGGCTTCTCGCTTGGCTGTGCCCTTACAAGGGCACTCAATAACATGATGTTGTTTCTTTGGCCACTGAACAGCTGTTTCACTTACTTCTGTCTGGTTGAGTTTTCAGCCACATGTCACTCTAATTGCAGCTCAGCTGAAAGCTGAAGTACTCTTCCTGGCATAATCTGGCTTTCTCAAAAGGTGCTAAAACATGATGAACATCTTAATAGCATCACAGCTCTGTTGTTGGAAGGGACCTGTGCAAATGCCTAGTCCAACCCCACTGCTCCTTTGTTATGAGGGCTTTCATCTCAGAGTTCAGAAAAAATCCTCGTGTTTTGCAGCCCTTTGTGCTGGTGACTGATGTGTGCTGTGTCCTGTACCACTTGTAACCATGACCTGACCCCTTCTGGCAGGCAGGATTTCTGTCAATGACTGGGCTGAAGCGATGGAGTCTGTCCTGCAGCTGGAACTGCCCTGGAGGATGCTGCGGTCTCAGTTAGCACAGATGAACCCAAATGGAGAAGTTGACTTCATGTCATGTTTTTATGATTTGAAAATGGGTCAACCTATAAAAGAGGTAAAGAGGAAAACACCTCCTTGCAAATCTTGGAGGAAGAACTTTTGGTGCAATTTGCAGCACAAGACAGTGGTTTGGCCAATCAAGTAGACATCTACATCTGAACTAGTTGCTGAGCTTCCTTTTATAGTCACTGGAGGAAAATGAGCACTGCTAGGGTACGAATCATCATTCCCTGCTAAGGTAGATGCTTAAAATAGGTTGGGTGAATCACATGCTAGAACTGCTTCTTACTTTCTGTTGACTCTTGAGGGCATTTAGATAACGGAGCTGAGGAGATGAGACAAATCCTGCCCAGAGCACGCAACCCTTACTCTTTGAAATGAGCTTTTCAAAGAAGCTCCAGGGCCAGTTCAGGCCCCTGTGGGAGAAAGTCACGTTTGCAGATGGACTTGTAGATGTCTATAAATGGTGTCTGAGGCCACTTCTACAGAGCCCAGTTGTTTTCACGTGGCTGCACAGTGCTTTGGTACTGCAGTATCACCATCATTTTCCTAAACACCAGGATGCATTCACATATGTAGTGAGTACTTTGTATGAATGCATAGTCTACACTATCTTCTCTAGATTATCCATATTTCCACAACTAATTACGTAAGGTAGGAGGTGTGAAGGGCTCCTTCCCCCCTTGCCCTGCCATCTGAAAGCGACAGGTTTTATCTGATTATTCCTCAGGGCAGGACACTGAAGTGTTATTCCAGAGAACTCAGGCATAAAGATGTTTTTTTCTAACATTTGCCAAGTTAAACTGGGAAAATGGGAATTGGATAGTAGATATTCTGTTGGTTAAATTAACTCAAACCAAAATCTGAATAGTTTCTTGTTTGTTGATTTCAAAACCAGGCTCAGCCAGCTTTGGCAGAAACACTGTGTAGATACAGAAAGGATCTGGAGATCATCTTTAACATCATTGACAAAGATCACTCAGGTAAGTCCAGGTAATTTCACTGTGTCAGCTTTAGGGAGCCTATAGCAGTTATCTTTTCCCCACTGTGTTTCCTCCTTAAGGCTTCTAAATATAGAGGAACCAGAGGTGATGTAATTTCTCCACTTTAGTGGAGACTATTTTAAGCAGTCAGGCTGCAACCATATAAGGGACAGTGCACAGAGCCTAACGAGAAAAAATTCTCACATACCCCAGCTCCAGTATTAGTTTCACTCTTCTGGAGGCTTTTTCTCCCTTCCACTCTCTCTCACTCTTTCCTGCTTTCTCAGTTCCACTGTCAAAAGCATTCAACCATTACCTAATGTAAAAATGTGCTTCAATCATGAAAGCACAAACCCCACCAAAGCCATGGTAGGCAGGTAACTTAATTGCAGGGAAGGAGTGTGCATGTGTGTGTTTATGCAGGAAGGGGAAACAACACTGCAAAAAGCTACCTACTGTCTGTTTCCTTTAGGTTTCATTTCTCTTGAGGAGTTCAGCCAGACATGGAGACTCTTCACTGCTCACCTGGGCATTGAGGTAGAGGATGACTCCATTGACAAGTTAGTCCTCAGCATTGACTACAACAAAGATGGCCACATTGACTTCAATGAATTTTTAGAGGCCTTTCACGTTGTTCACAGACTCGAGAGAAAGGCAAACTCATGAAAAGGCAGAACTTCTTGTGGGTTGTCTTGGAAGCTCAGCTTGCTGTCATTCGTCATAAAAGGGCTGCTCGATAGGGTCATTGTGCAAGCCTTTATTTAGCCCCTCCTGGATGAGCTGTACCTGCTAATAGTGTGACAGACATGAAAACCCACACTTACAGCATTACTGTGCCACTGCCAGAGAGTGCCAGGACCTTGCAATTCACCCCATCTCATTGGCATCTCCCCCATCAATCTAATCCCTGAACACTGCCAAGGTCATGCCTACAGGTGTGTAGGAAGACCCTTTGGTATGTTTCCATCCTTAGTGACAGCTGAGAGCATTGATGACCACAAGGAACATATCAGACCCTCCCTGGTGATGTACCAGGCACAAGAGAGGGTGGCTGTGGGCTGTCCATTGCAGGAGAGGAACACACGGAAGAACTATCTAGTTAAAAGGTAGTGCTGCATTTAATTTTGCTCTTTGCATGATGCAGAGGAATTAAACCATTCCAGCATGATCTTACCCTTTCAACACTTGCACTAGCTTTCCTCTTGCCACACGTTACTTTTCCCCACACTTGTTGGGATGTGGAGCTATGAGACAATCATAACTGTTTCTGAGATGGAGCCAGGCTCTTCTCAGTGGTGGTGAGCAGTAGGACAAGAGGCAATGGGCAGAAACTGATGCACAGTAAGTTCCACCTGAACATGAGGAAGAACTTCTTTACTGTCCAGTGACTGAGCGCGGAACCGGTTGCCCAGAGAGGATGAGGAGTCTCGCTCACTGGAGATCTTCAAGAAGCATCTAGATGTAGTCCTGTGCAATGTGTTATGGGATGACCCTGTCTGAGCAGGGAGGTTGAACCAGATGATTATTGTGGTCTCTTCCAACATGACCCATTCTGGGATTCAGTGATTCTGTGATAACTTGTTACCTTAATGAAGGCTAAATCCATAGCATGTTAACGCAATGCATGATCGATCACAAAATAAAGCTTCAGCTTTGTGAGTAAAGCCTAAGTGGGGTGTCTCTTTCCCTGCGTTTTGGCACCCTGCCCCAGTCACCATAGAACACACTCTTCCTGAAGACAAACTGGGTTTCTTAAAAACAGAGATGAGTAAGAACACAATAATAAACATATTTTGATGCTACCAAACCTAAATATAATAGTTAAACATAAATTCTTTACCAAGAAAAGGAACTGAGACGTTCTGAAATTGAGTTTTTGTAAGTCAGCAAGATGGAAGAGTCTTGTGCCCTCACATGCCTCTCTCCTTCCCCTGACTGCAAGGCAATATTCCCATTCGTGCCAGTACCACCCTGTCAATTCCCAAGGGGGAGAAGTCAGGAGCTCTGGACCTAATTCTCTTGCATCTTACACTGTGAAAGCAACATCAGGTCAGGAGCTTTTTGGTAACAGCATTACCTCATTCAGCCTCAGTAAATCCAATGCACATAAAGTGCTTTTTGGGTAGGAAAAGGTTCCAGCCGAGTCCCTCTTTAAATTTTAACAGCTAAAGATGAGCTAAGTAAAGCAGCTCGGTTTCATTTAATGGGAGTGTTGAAAGTACAAAAAAAGCATCCTTCCAAGTTTATCATCTCAGAATGTAAGAGCAGACCAAGCTAAAGGCATTGCTGTCTCTCTTAAATCCTATTTTCTACAATTACAGAACACTTTTCCAGAAGTATTTTGTAACTTGACAGATCAATGAACAAACATGCACACACTTATTTCTACTGCCTTGGGGGAGGGGAAAGAAAAATCTTTAATAGTGCAAACAAAGTTTACAGTAAAACTTTAATGGCATTGGTAATACATAATGCGTATTTTTAGCATGCAGTTATTCTGATCTATGCACCGTGATGATCAGACCGACCTCCTTCCAGTGCAGTGACAAAAAAGCTCCACTTTAGATGGACAAACACCACTGGGTGTGCTGGGATCTTTCTTGCTTCCCACTGTTGGCTTCCATGCTGTGGGGGTGAATTGACAAGGTGGAACTGGACACTGCAGCTCTGGCGTCCTCCTTTGCCAAGTGCCCCAGTAAAGAGGATAAAGCCAGGGTATGCAACAAGACACAGGAGCTCTGAAGGATGGCTGGCAGCCTCCGGTGTGGATGTCCCCCACTAAGGACACATTCCTGAATCCTGGCATGAAGGGGAATGGCCTTGAGGGATCACTTCCTGAGAGGGGATGCCAAAGTACAGTCACAGCACAGCTTCACGCAGCTGGCAGTGAGAGCCTTTTGGGGATGCAGGACTGAGGTATGAGAGGAGCTGAATCACCAAGCTGAAAAAGCAAGCGCCGTCCCATCAACTACTGGCGGCACAAAGAGCCCCCTTACCCCTGACAGAAGGAGGGTGGCAGGGGGAGTAGCTGTGAAACACGTAACGCTGGGAATAAATGCCACTTGAGACTGAAACTGGGAGTGGGAAAAAGCCCTGCTGCTTGTACTTAAACCCAAACTGTTTGAGCTGAAGCTCTTCTTCTATAACCCCCACCCCCAATCCCTTTTTTCCAGTCATGATTCTATGCAGCGGCTACTTAATATTCCAGATGTGAGCAGTCCTTTGAGCAGCGCCTGTAGCAGCCTGCAGATGAGTGCCCAAACTCTCACCCTACAGCTACAGATGCCACCAGTGGTGGCATCTCTCTCCTGCTTCCTGGACAACTCTGCTCCTACCTGCAGATCACTCCAGGAAGTGCCCCAGGTTGGACCTGGACTGACTCAAGCTCCCGCTTCACTCAAGGCCCTGGCTACAGCCAGAGGGGTGACACAGTCCCACAGTGTCCTCTGCCCCCATGGGGCAGCCCAGCTGTTTCACTACTCCACAGAAAGTGGCTGCCTCTTTGCAGGCAGCTAAGGACTGCGTGGCTCACCTGCACCTTCCAGGAAACAAGCAGGGCTCTTTCCTTGAGAAAGGAGACTACAATCAGCAGGAGAGAAGCCAGACAAACTTTGTACTCCACTCATTCCGTTTTCACAGTTACCTGCAGGACCAGCAGCTGAGGGAGCTCAATGGTGCTTTTGACCTGTCTTGTTTGACAAACCTGTGTCCCTGTCAGCAACAGGGAGAAGGCAACAGCTGTAAGCAGGGAGGGCACTGGCTGGGGGGGGGCCTGGGCTGGGGCCAGCATGTGGTATGAGCCCTGAGCTGGACACAGATCCTCATTCTGCCAGTGCCCCCCAGCCCCGTGCCTGTCTCCAGGCTCACCCGGCTGCCTCCAGCACTGCGTAGGGGCTCCTGACCCCCCAGCTGCAAACTGCTCGGGGCAGCAGTGCCCGTCAGGAGGGCACAAGCAGCTCTCAGGTGGGTCTATTTTAATTCACTAATGCCCTTGTTTCTGAGGCACAGGATGTGTCTGTTCACCTTTGCCCTCTTTCCATAAATGAGTTTCCAGGGACTGGGAGCTGGCAGTGTCATCCTCTGCTGGCTCCCCAGGGAGGCTGCACAGCCAAGGAGAGCCTCTGCCAATTAGCTCAGCCCTGCACAAACTGCAAAGTCGTCCTGTATTTTATCTGGGAGCACACCCTGGCCCTGCCAGTGCCAGCTCTGTTTTGCAGCAGCTTAACACACACAGGGGATTCTCAGCAAAGCAAGGGGTCTGTGGAAAACCTTATCTGCATCACTGGGTTTGCACTACACGGCAACTCTCCACAATTGCAATGGTTCTTTGCTCTGAGCAGTAACACAGTAGCAAATTGCAGCTGTGCCTTACAGGCCCTTCTGCTGGCCTTGTGTTTCAGAGTTCCACCCTTCACCACCAGCTACCTAAACTCTTCAGATTACCACACAAATACTTTCTAATTGCCTGCATTTCATGTGGTAACTCATTATGATCATCATGAATATACCATAACCTGTGTCATACTATAAATCTGATATTAAAAACACCAATTACACTCCCATTAAAAAAATAAGTGTTAAGTGGTGTCCAAGTATGTTAGGCCATACATTTCATTGCTTTAGAATTCACTGCAGCTGCATATAAAACCAAGATCAGCCTTCTTGTTTCTGGAGATCACACAGTAGGCAAAAAAAAAAAATTAAAGTCTGAACAAAAATCTTGCATCTGTCACAATCCAGGATTCAAGAAGAAAACTAAAAATAGGTGCTACTACTTTTTGTATGATACTGGGTAGAATAAGAAACCATCACACCAGCTCTTGTGTGCTCATGGCTCTGCATTGTCACATATCCTTAAACTAGACAAAGGATTTTACTTCCTTTTGTTGGGAAACAAGCCAAATGAGCTCTCACAATACATATGAAAAAACCCAAACCAAACAATAACAAAGGCAAACCCCTACAAAACAGGCCTCACGCCAATAAAATTACTTCCACATCCAAGTGCTAATTGTACCTGAACTGTCACTGTATACTGGCTCCTGCACAGGCCCACAGTTCCCATGGTGGTTAATACAGGGCTCTTGTCCCCTGGAATGCCAAACTCCTCCGGTCTCTGGAAAAACATTAAATCACCTCACACTAAGGCCTCCCACACCTTCACTCTCTTGAGCCAGGTTCCAGATACTGCTACAGCAGCACTGAGGGTTTAGAGGGACAGCAGGCAGGGTGCCATGGCCCTCGGAGCTCAGACTCCCAGGGACCATCAGTGCTGGCAATGGGCAAGTGAGACAGGATATTATTTCTACTGCAAACAAAAACCTCACTCTCAAAAGCATCACACACTACTGTTAAAAAAAAAATCCTATACAAATGGCACAGTTATGTTTTGAAAGAGTGGAAGGGAGGTGCACAGAAATACACTTATCAGGCTTATTAGCTCAGAAAATATTCACTTTTTACAGGCCTATCTGCTCTTTTCCCCTCTACCTGGCAAGACAGGCTCTGATCCTTTCTGCTCATATGGCAGCAGTGCTGCTGAGGGAGCCTGTCTGTGGAGACGCTGAAGCTACTGCCACTCTCCTAAGCTGTCAGCCAGATGCTGACATGTGGCTGGGGGTAAAACCAGCAGCACAGGCACAAGGAAAAGCACAGCCAACACCTGGGATAAGGCAGGGTTTTCCTCTCCAGAGGCTGCCTACCTCTGTTTTCAGTTTAAACGGCCATGGAGTCATTCCCCTACAGGACACACCTATTCTCCCTGCAACATCGCAGAGATTCCAGTAGACACATTCAAGCTGCCAGCATTAACCTGGAAACTGTCTGATGGAAGACTTCCAGGCAGCCCAGCCCCCAACTACATGTGACCAGTGCAACTTCAAACTAAAAAGAAAAAAAAGAAAAAAGGAAAAGGAAAAAAAGAAAAGGAAAAAAAAAAGAAAAAAAAGAGAAACATCAAAGCCTTCCATAAACTTATGCTACACTGGAAGGGCCACAATTATGCCATTCTTAACTCTGAAGCTGTTTGCAGGGGAAATGATCGGAAGACTTGGAAAGGGTGCTCGAGTGGAAGAGGTTTATCTTGCTCCATTCAGAGGAAAGGATTACAGGCATAAAACTGTCTGTCACCTTGGAGAAGCTGGAGTCCTGAGATTTTGCCTCCAAAGCCTTGGGGATGCAGGGAAGGAAGCTATTTTGTTCAGATTAAAGACAGATGCAGCTTCCTGACAGAGGCTATCCTCTCAAATTAGTGGATATTGTAGGATGTTTGTCCCTACTGCCATTAGCCCTGCACTGACCAGGTGCAAATGAGAAGAGAATCAGGATAAATGTATATTAGAAATATCACCAGGTTATTCCAAATTATTCTTACTTCTCTAATTTACATTGCTCTGGCTGTTTCACACTGTGCATTAGTGATTCACAATGATGTACATTTACACACAGCAGGAGAAAAATTAATTAATTCCATCACTTCCCTTGTTTGTGAGACTATGCCCGAGATACAGCTCCCTTGTTTTACTATGCCTTTTGATCTCCACAGAGTAATCTCTTTTCCCTTTGGCAGAACTGTATAATTTTTGCTAATTTAATACGAATTACATTTATGCACTTTGGGCAGAATAAGCCTCATTATTTGTTATTTCTCACACACTCTCCTAAAACCAGGCTAAAATTCCAGCTCGCTGTCCCCAGCAGGTAGGTGTGCACAGAGCATCCCCAGCAGTGCTAAATGCCGAGGGAGCACACACACAGCACACACACAGGCACCAACCAACCAAGGGGTTCATGACAGGGAACTGCAGAAGAAGAGCTTCTGAGCCTTCCTTCCCACGTGATGCGTCACTTACTGCATTGCACAGCCTGTGCTGGGCAGGAAATCATGTAAATAAATAATTATGGCTTTTGTTAGGTAAGTCATGGTGCCATAGGCTCCACTGGGAGCACTGTCATAAAAAAAGTGGCAAATTCCTGTGGCTAAGTCTTTCTCCAAGATACTACCAGTAGCTCCAAATGATTTCTGTAAAGACACAAGCAAAGAAGTAGGGCAAGTTAGGCATGCATTCTTATTTATTGGAAAAACCCCACCACATTATGACTTTCCTTTTGTGCTGAATACTGAAAGAAATTCTCTTTCCCCTCAAGAAAACCTTAATCAGGATTACTATAGGGCCCACATGACTTAGTTGGATCAGTGCAAGTAAATGAAGAACATATAACTTCACAGATTTTTGTCCTTTGGGGGGAATGGGTGGGATTACTCAAATACTGGTAATACTAATGCCTTGATAAAGCAGACCTTCACTTTAATCTACCCTTGTACTTCAAAGCCTGTTAGCCACTACAATTTTATTCCCTTTAAATCTCCCACGATTCTTACATTAGTTTTCCCAAATATATTTCCAGAAGATACTTAAGTGACTTGGTCTGTCTTTGTAGGAGAAAGAGCCAGGACAAAATCAAGTTCATCACACACATTAAAAAAAGAGCAGAGGATAATTTTCAAAGCAGGAGGCTTCCCCCCACTGCCTTTTGAGCTCACCAGCTCCTGCAGAAACAGGTCATTGGCCATGTGCACGATTCTGTCCACGTGGATGATGCCCCCGATGCTGTTCACCTCGATGTCGGAAAGGAACGTGAGGACGAGAATAGCTTCCACCAGGAGCTGCCTGTACTCGGGCTGGGGGACATGGTTCAGCACCGACTCCACGTGCACTGCAAACTTGATTTCGCACGGGGTCATCTGGCAGGTTTGAGTGGAAATGGAAAGACAAACTGACAAATCCAAAAGACTAGCTCCTCACATCCTGCAAGCACTGAAACATATGCTCCTCTCTGCACATGGGGGCAGACTGACTGAAGCGAACAAAACGTTTGTGCAGCTTTAGCACTCACAGAAAGTTTTTGTGTTGCTAGACCCTGATTCTGCAAGCAGTTACACAACTTCCAGAAGCCTGCTTCAGCCCTGCAACCCATCACACACACATCTCACTTACATCCAGTGCTGCTGATGCTTAGCTGGCACATTAACTCTTTGCTCCTTGGGCTGTGGTCTCACACACTGCCCTGTAAGTATCTTTCTGGCACTGCAGATTAGTTGCAAAGCCAAACTTACTGCTGAGTTTTAAAAACAACCACCTACTTTTGTGGTGATCAGAGGGGTGATTTTTAAATAACCCCTTAGTTTTGCGATGAAGGGATATCACTATTCTGTTTCTAGAGCAGCTTCATTTATACTGGCAGAGCTCTGTGGATGCTACGCTGCCTTAGGAGGTTTGTGCTTATTTCATTTGATTGCTTTAAACAGCAAAATTAGATACTGTCCAGGTCTGACAGGCTAAAAGTAGAAGTCTTTATCTACACAATAGGGATAAATAAAGCTCTCCTTTCGGGAAAAAAAGCCACAAGCCTCAACGTTTAAATTTGGCAGAAAATGCCAGCTCCTCTCTTCAGCTGTTACCACAGTCCCTCAGAAAAGAAGGAAGCCAGAGACAAGTCTGAGAGAAACAGTTTTGAAAACAGTCTTGGGCACACAAGCACCTCTCTGATGGATTACTGCTCACTAGAGTTTGTTCTATAGATGTGAATTCAAAATTTGCCAGTGCACCTAAGGACAGAATCCAGCTAAGAAAAAAATGCAAGAAAATGTTATGTTATGTTACCCGTCACAAACTGCCTCCCAGGCCTCTCTGGCAGGAACTCACCTGCACAGACCCTGGGAAGCTGGCAGAGGTGCTGGGGGAAGGTCCAGATGTTCTAAATGTAAAATCAAGGATCTGCAACAGCAGCTCTGCTGCATCTTACACTGTCAAACCAAACATTCAGACATGTGGCTAGAAAATCACTGGCATTTTACTGTACCTCTCTGGTGGTTGAAGAAGGAAGGACATAGCCATCAATGGACAGACCATGGCACTGAAACATTTCAACAGTGAACAGAAATTACAGTTCTTGCAAGTAAATCTGAGGGTTCTCAGTTCTAAGCCAATATTTAACAACTTTCAGTTAGGAAGAAAAAAAAAAAGCAAAGCAAAAACTCCCAAACGACACCAGAAAAACCTATCCAAAAATATTATTTCATCTTGGCGGAAGAAGTTATTATGTAACTGGCAAACATTCGAAATAGCCTGACATGACACACCAGAGCATGCTGTGCTCCAGCCCAGCTAACGAAGCAAAGAACTTAGAGAGCCACTACAGCAAATGCACACAAAGGAGGGAAACAAATTGATGAAAGCATTCTGCTGGAAAGGATTTGGAAATAAAAGATAATGCAAAAGCAAGACAACAGACCACCAAAGCAAGAATATTTTTTCACTTTTGCTAGAACAACATTTAGTTATGTGTTTCAGATCCAGGACACCACACCTCAGGATGTCAACCCCTGGGGGAGAGAAACACCAAGTGGTATATATACCAAGTATATACCAATAGGTATAAAGAAAACAGTGACAAAACCTAAATGGTGAAAAGGCAGGGACACATCTGGGTACCTGAAGTATAGAATAGAAACATACCAAGAAGAGGAGACAGGTTTTATGGATAATACAAAGAGATTTTGAGAATGAAATATTGAAGACAAGCAAAATTCATTTTAACAGCCAAAAAGCCATTCAATTACTCCCAGCTATTACATTAGGTCAGAAGTGACGCTCACTCTGCCGAAAGATCCTATTAGTAAATAGCCAAGAGGTCATATATGATTTGTCTTGGCTGACATCAGCACTAACAGCTTCAGTGTAAGTGATTTTTAGAAGGACAAGCCAAACCAGCCTAAACTGGTGATGCACTCTTTTCCCAACTAAGCAACCATGAACAGCTCAGTGCTGCAAGGTGTCAAATGCTGGCCTGTATCCAGCAAAGCAGAAAAATAGGTGCATAATCACTTTGAAATAAGTTAAAATTTGTAATTCCTCTCTCCTTCTTCCTGGAGAGTTGCTTCAACACATTTCTATATCCCTGATATCCAAGGTGCTGGCAAGGACTTACTTTTCCCTTAAAAATCAAACAAACTAACAAATAAAAAAAGTTAAGAATGCCATACAGCTCAGAAGAGCCGGCAAGACATCTCAACGCATTCTGGAAGAGTTAGAGCAATGTCCTACTTCATTCCTCACAGCCTGTCTGACCTGGAGCACAGAAGTGCATTGCATTACATTGCAGCACCCTTCAGCTGCACTGACAATGTGCATTAGGCCATGGGACGCACAACAGACAGTGGCGGAACAGAATCACTCAGCAAAAAGCAGTGTTGGTGGTTTGAGAGAAAAACACACTTTCATAAAAACACATGATCTTGTGTTAATGGAGCCCTTTCATGTTCAAGTGACACACTTCTAGCAGGGACTCTGGTTTCCACTTATCTTCCAGATGAAGACTTCCACTCCTGGGATGATGACACCCCTGGACCACCACCGCCCCGAGTTACTCCACAGCTTGCTTGCATCGTTCACAGAGGTCAGCTTACCTTCTGAAGGATTTTCCACACTTTCTCATAAAAGCCAACAGGAACTCTGTTAATAGCACCATCAAGCCTCCTTCTGCGCAGCCATTGCCCTTTTCTGTCACCCCAGCTCATGTCTCCAGTGGAGCCAGTTGGAGAAGTACTGGTGGGAGATGATGGAGTACTGCCCCTCTGTAAGGACATTAAAGCCTTGGTTAGTTGCTTTCTACCACTCCAAGTGCCACTCCTGGCCGATACATTTCTGTTATAAAGTCACCTCAGAACCAGGGAAAAGAACAGGCCTTGGTGTTATACAGGATGGTGGGATGAGATTGATTGTTCACCCCCATTTTTCCCCTTCACAACAAGCTTCATTTCTCAAGTACTTCCATCATTTCTCAACAAAACAGGCAAGCACCTCAACATGGCATAAGCCAGTGAATTTCACTGCTTGTTTTTATACAACACCTGACTATTTTAACAAGCATGAACTGCTTCCAAGGCACTGTCACTGGTGTGCAAGGTGGGGGATCTGCAGGTAGGTCTGATTCGCTTGGACATGGGGCTCAGTGTTGTTAGAGTATCAAAGGGCTCATAGTCCAGCAAGAGACGCCTTCACGCAAAAAGCTCCATTAAAGTAAGTAGATTAAAAATGGACTTCATGAAGACATGAAATAATCATGCCTGCCTCTCTTAAAGTATTGGTCTTGTTTCCTTTGCTACCCTTGTTGCTCTATTATTTTACCCTACCAGGCCTGGACACTAAATTAGGGCAGCAAATCATCTTCAAAGTTGTGGCAACACCACCAAATTGCTGCTGTGATTTCCACACACAGTCTGCCCATTCCTTGCAGTCCCAGAGACCGTGCTCTTCTGCATTCTCCTTGCTTTTTGACATCTGTTACTTTCAGCCCAGAAAGGACTTCATTGAAAGTGCCATCTTAAATCCCCTTATCTCCAAGCAGGAAGCCACCTAAGCACTGTACTGGGGAAGGAGGAAAATAAGACTGAAAACTGCATGTTTGCAAAGTGCAAAGCTCATGGACTTTATACAGGTAAGATCTGCAAAAAATCCCCAGTCCATTTCCACTGCTGCTGGTGTCCATGAGGCACAGTTGGTGCTCATTCGATGTCCCAATGCTTGCTGTTCCTTTCCACTACACACTGACCATGACAGACAGAACTTCTGTGTTTTTAGGGCATTTGGGAGGTGTGCCATTGATAATTAGTCTGAAGATGCAGAGAACCACGAACCATAACCACCAGTTCAAACGGCATGTGTAGCTGGAAACTTCCCATCTCTCCATGACACATTTGGAGCTTCACTTAGTTTGAATTGTTGAAGTCTCTGTTGGTAAAATATTTAAGCAATCATCCAATCATCTTCCTTCTTAACAATGAGAGCTTAAGAAGAGCTACAGTTCTCTGCCTTGGAAGAAGATGACTGCTTGAGGAGGTTCCCACACAACCCCTGTCTCAGCAACTTGAAGCTATTCTGGGTTCCTCACTGTCCAGAGGCTGCCACCATTTATCAACGCCACATTACATTTAAATACTGAATACATCTGTAACAAAATCCACTATCAAGCAGCTAAATCTGCTATAGTACTTTATCTGCTACAACTGCTTAAGCTTCAGAAGAACTAAGTGGATCTAAATGCAAGACTCAATTTCTATTAAAAGCTTACTAATGAGAATTGGTTCCAAATGGAGACAAACGAGACGAAGAGGCAGAGCTTGAAAACAAGGTTTTAGGCAGAAGACAGAAAAGGTGTCTAGAGCCAACCCTTGCACACAAACACACACAGGGTGAAGAGCAGGTGCAGAGCTACAGACGGTGTTTTACCGTGGGAGCAAAGAGGCTGCTGAACATGGAGTGCCCCTCATGAAAGAACTACAAAACAAAACCAGACACCAACATGTCAGACAGACAGCCATGAGAACAGAACACAAACAGGATTAGGTAACCCATCCTTGCAAAGACAAGAAATACGGAATAACCCCAGGTACTCAGTGAAAAACTGCAACAACCCCTGGCCTCTTGCAGTGTTGCACTTCAGCTGATATCAGGGCAGCTGCTGCTGATTGCCAGGATCACCATTAGGCAGAGCCCTCCATGCCAGGAGCCCAGCATGGCCAGCACAAACCACCAGTTTAAGATGCATGCAAAAGCTTCCCTGTGACTCAGGGCTGGGGTAAAAACCAAGCTCCCCACTTCCATTCCCCATTTGTTACAGTGCTACCAGCTTCTGTTTGCACAAGAAGGTCATCTTGCTGGAGAGACAGCAGGCTGCCAACTGGATGGGCAGCACTAAACAAACAGCTGCAAGGTCAAATTTCTGCTGAAATGTGGATGCAGCACCTCAGACTTCAAGCACTTTTCTTTAACTGCCCACCCCAAGCCAGACCTCCACATTCAGTGTTAACAGCTCAGGCAAAGGTTTGATGTTCAGACTCAAGACAGAACAGCCACAAAAGAGGAAGCTGCAGTTGCTCAACATGGCCAGAGATGTTAGTATAAGGACTTGAAATATTCCTTGTAACAACAAAGTGTATCTTGCACCACCCTACCCAACCCCCTGCCAGATGACATTACAGTAGCTGCTAGTCAATTATTCAGAGAATGCAGCGAGATGTGGCAGGAAGCAGCAGGAAAGGCAAAGTGGGGGGTACAAAAATAAACCCAGCCAACTCCTTGCCTGTGCAAAATACCAAGTTTCCATGGAATGCAAAAGGAACAAAGGAACTATATTTCTAACATCAAGAGAGGTCCAAGTATTCCAGCTCGGGCCCACCTCTGTATTTCAAACAAAATAATGCTGCCATCTAGTGCCTTGTCCCTCCTCCTTCCTGGCAAGGCCTGAACACCCCCAGAACCACTGGGAGCCCTGCTCAGACTGAGCCCCCAAGGCTGCCTCAGGGCCAGGGCAGCACAGCCTGCAGCACCTTCACAACCAGCCCCGAACCTCATCCACGATGATGCTCCGGCAGCGGCGTGGCTCACACACAGCACCAGTTTGTCTGAGACAGACACCATGTGTTCCACAGGGGTCTCTGCTTCCCTGCCTGATCATGTCCCATGAAGAATCATTAACTGATCTTTACTGCATCCAGCAAATGCTCCATGTTAAGACCATGTAAAAATGCCACTCCTTTTTGAAGGCCTATTCAGTCTGTTTCATACAATCAAAGGAAAACATCAAATAGTTCCTTAATGAGGCTGCTCAAGGGCCCCATCCCATCTGACCTTACACATTTCCAGTGCCAGGGCACTCACAAGCTCATCAGGCAAACTTTTCCACTGCTTCTCCCCCTTCATTGTAAAAAATGCAGTCCTTGTATCCAATCTAAACCTACCCTTTCAGTTTAAAACCGTTGCCCCTTGTCCTGTCACTAAAGGTCTTGGCAGAAAGCATCTCTTCATCTTTCTTGTAAGCCTCCTGTATATATTGCAATGCTGCAATAAGGTCTCCTTGGAGCCTTCTCTTCTCTAGGTTGAATAACTCAGGAGGAAAAATAGAACCATTTTTACAAATGTATTTTATCTGACCACTACCTTCCTATTTATTTCAAACAAAAGAAACTCACTAATAGAGATACAAAATAGAGAAATCAAACCACTCATAACAAAACCATCAGTCACATTCATTGAGAGTATTTTGGTAGTGTTTTCTGTGATCTCTCCACATACTCAACTGAAGTGTAATTTAAAGTATTGAACTTGAATATGTATGCATAAGTTCTATCAGTAATCATCCTCCATTCCTGAACAAACAGAACTGGAAGAAAACAAACCAAGATTCTTTTTACATATGTATCTTTTCCAAAAAACATGTGGTCCACTTTTGCAGTTTGGGCCAAGTACAAGAACGGACACTGCATAAAAGTTTCTCTTTGTACATCTGACTTTTCCTTAGCTAAACATGATAAAATAACTGTTTTTACAGTGGATACTATGGATGCAGTAGAGTTTGTTCAAGTTTTTCTACATTCAGCATGTGAAACAAGAACAAATGAGGAAGCACATTTTTGGAGGAAACATCCCCTATCTGCCTTCTATTTAGCGATCAGTTTTAAAATCAAACCGTCTTTGGAAATTCCTGTCATTTAGCAAGAATAAAACCTAACATGACACAGTTCCAGAACAGCTGTACTTTCTGATAAGCATTGACAGAAAACCCTTACCTGCTTCATCTCACTCTTCAATTTAGTAATACCACTTCTTTCTGTTTTGGTTGCTCCAGAATGCCCCATCTCATGAATGGAAATTGCAGGGCTGGATGAAGAAGAATCTACAGGTCGCACTAAAGAAGCAAATGGACATTTTTAACATTCTAGGGGTAGAAAAACAGATGAAATTGTATCTAAGATGCTTCACACAAATCCTTTCAGAACTGTGCAATGCTCTTGGTGACAGCATCCTTTCAAATCACATCAAGAGTTCAAACCTGATTGTATCAAGTAAGGGGCCTAAATCCATACTTGGATATCAGAAGCTGGTTTTCCAAGACAGTGAGCAATTGAAGCTTTTGTCAGAATTGCAGTGAGTCTCTGAGGGCCTACAAAGGAGCCCAGAAGACAGCTGATGTGCCAGTTAGGAATATGTGGGCATCAGAAATGTGCTCCTTGAAGGCAGGTTAGATATAACCTTTTAATGGCTTTTGTTCTGGTTCCATAAAACTTCTTCATTTTAGAAGTTTGCCTTCATATTACTGAAAACTTGATACAATCTTATTTCAGTGCAGCATAGCTTCCATCTTATTTTTTTTTGTTTATTCCATAGCAGACATACGGCCACCCATGATTAATACATTGTCTCAATACCTTTATTTTACATGCAGAAAGAATAGATCCCTACTTACAAGATAATCCAACTTAACATACAAAGCTGAACAACTTACAACT
Organism: Pardalotus punctatus; assembly: GCA_013400915.1. Lineage (NCBI taxonomy): Eukaryota > Metazoa > Chordata > Aves > Passeriformes > Pardalotidae > Pardalotus > Pardalotus punctatus. The sequence continues at coordinate 47,894 of VZTX01001902.1, read as the reverse complement.
TCTTTCCACTCCAAACTCCTTCCCACTGAGAATATGATGTAGGAGACTTTTCATATCAAAGGGGCTTAGATTCATCAAACTCTCTGAAGCTTCTTCACCTAGTTAAACAAAACAAAACAAATGACAAATGTCACTGTGGGAAAACAACAAGCTGTAAAGCCAACTAAGGAAACTGCTGATGAATGAAGTCCAATCACATTTAACTTTGTGTAGTATGTAGTCACATTTCAAAGAAAGTACATTTCAGGACTGAACAACAAACATTGCATGGAAGTAACAGTTTCCATTAATTTTTAATATGTCATAGCTTGTGCAAAATTTCACTGAAGCTCACGATGACAGAGCAGTTGCTCCCTTGTAGAACAAGATCACTTGGAAAGGCATTACAGCCATCTCCCAACAACAGATAACATGTGGATCTAAATTACAGAGCCAGAGTTATTCCATAAAGAATACCCTTTCATATTCTTTGAATAACTGGGGGAAGAGAAATCTTTCATTAAGTAAAAAAAAAGTGATTTTCAAAGTTTGTAACCGCACATATGAACTAAGAGGTTAATAAAAGGATTTAACACATATATATGAAAAGATCAACCACGAAGGGTGAAGCAAAAATGATGCCTTAAGTAGCCTTACGATAAAACTACCTCTTACCTGAGCATTTCAGACTTCGTGCCAGCTCAGTGGCCATCACCTGGATTATCAGACCAATGCGGAGCCTGAGCATCTCCACAAAGAGACTGGGCTGTGACCGGACGTACATTGCCAAGTACATAATTATTTCCTGTAAGGACAAACCCATAAAGGCACCCATCAGAGTGGGTCTTCATGGCTCTCCCAGTCTCAAAGCAAACACTGGCACAGCACTGGGCACAGCCAAAGAAGCCTTTTCACACAGCCTGCATACCTGTGTCAGGACTGCAATACTGATGTCTTGGCCACTGGCTTCATAAATGAGATCTGTGAGCTCCTCAGGGGGCAGTGGGCTGCACAAAGACAAACCACAGGTAGCAGTGACTCGGCACAGCCAGCTATTAAACTCTTGAACAAGTACTGGGATTGAGTCACCCAGAACAAAGGTGCCTACAATTCTGCCTGGGTGGCTGCAAATCTTTTTGAGGGCAAGGAATAAGGTTTAAAAGAAGGCAATAGCAGCAGAATGGTACCAGCAGGAAGATGAAGGGCAGCTTGTACCTGAGGCAGAACTCCAACTTACGTGGTAATGATTTTCTCACGGGGTTCTGGTGGCAGGCCCACTGTAAGTTGCTTGTGGTGTGAAAGAAGGTCTGTGCATGCCTATTATAAGGGGAAAAAATGCAAGAGACCTTTCTCTGAGTCATGTGGAACTGATATGGCTTTTAATTCCAAAAATTAAATTAATTCCATTTCTTTAGTAATTTTTAAATGCATTTCTATTAATTACCAGACATGCAAATTCAGTAGAATGCTGTCAGAATGCCTGAGGTCAACAGGGCTATGAGAGTCTGCCCAGGTGGAAAGTGGCCTGTTTCCCTGCTCAGTGACATCAGCAGCATAATGATTACATCAGGAATCTAATGCCAGCGGGGCTGGCAGATCAATAATGGCTTTCATCCTTTATCCTATGATAAACTTTTGTTCTTTATTTAAGAAAAAAATATTTTTAATCAATAGAGAGTCTGGCAGCATTAGCTAAAGAAAATCATGTGTACTAATGTATCTCCTAAAACAAACACCCAGGACACTGCATCACATTCCTGGTACATTCTGAAACAGGTACTTTCCCCAGTACCACAGTGTTTACTCTTATATCGACCTCCTTTAAAAGTGCGTGTTCAGTTTACCCGTTTCAGTATCCTGAATCAAAAACCTCACAGAGCAGTGTATCTCTGATTTTGAAGAGTCCATTTTCACTCCCTTAACACGGAAGAAAACAGATAATCTGCTCTCTTCCTCCAAAATTCATTGTCAATAGCTTCTCAAGTTAACATACATGGCTTTCTGTGAGCCCATCTGTACTGCTCTGCCATTGTGTCTTGGGAATGAAAAAAGTTCTGTGCTTAATACCATGCACAGTGATTATCACAAACTGCTCCCGATAGATAGGACTGTCACTAAAATAGGGCATCCTAGGTGTGACAGTCAGAGCCTTGAAAATGGTCAGGAATTACAGAAAGTTCTCTTGATAAATGTGGAAGGGGTAACTGGAAAATTAAACAAATACTTTTAGAGTACTTGAGAGGAAACATTTTTGTAATGATCAAAATTGTATCTGTACTCTTACAGTGGATTTTTCTTGTTACCACGTAACAGTCACAGACATTTAAATGGTTCCAAACATCCATTCACACGGCAGACTGTCCACCCAAGGGGATGGAAGTGGGAAGAACATGTTTTTGTGTCATCACTAGCACCTTGATATAGCAGTGCTCCGAAAGTGTTCAAACCATTATGACAGCAAGAGACAATTACCAGTGACAACTGCAGCTATCAAAGCACACAATTAAGCTTCTCTGATTAAGAGAGGTAAAATGAAGCCTTCACAGGAATTTACAGTGTGGCATTCTCAGTCCATGCCAACTTTAGCACAGCTCACAGTGCAGACTATAGAAAGATGTAGTAAGACTATAGATCAGAAAAGCAACCAATATTTAATTAAAAACACTGCACTATGTATGTTGTGAAGAAAAACTAGAAGGACAAGCACAAAGCCCAACACCAAACTGGTACTTTTATGTCTGTTCCCAGGCAGAAAGCTGAATCAGGATTATTTGTATTTCATACCTCAGCCAGGACCTCAACCCTCTTTTGGAGTATGCCAGAAATGTAACGGATTAAGCCCCACTCTTGATTGAGGCCTGCCTTTCTGTAGAGCTCATTGAGGAGGCAGTGAACAGTGACACCATACTGTCCATCCAGCTCTGTGTCCCAGTCAGCACCTCTGCCACAAAAGAAAGAGGAGGTAATTGTCATCAGGTAAGATGCTAAACCTTACCACATGGCCAGATTTTGACTGCCTTGCTCATGTTGGTGACAGAATTAAATACCAAATGGGTTAACTGTGCCTTCACCAGAGATATGTGGACAAAATCTTGATACCAGGAGCTTTCACACTAATTTGAGCACTCACTCAGCTGTGAGCCAGTGACTTGACAAGAAACCACCTGAAGGATGATCTCCTACTTGACCTTAAACTGAGCACTCATATGGACAGTTTGCTGGAGGAACACTCCATGCAGTGCTTTTTCAGAGTGCAATGCAACATCTTCAGTACTGCTGAAGACTACACCCATTTTTCAGACACTTCAGGGGAACTTTTTAGCCTTGCCTCTTTCTTAGCTATTAACTAAACTTCCATGTTGCTTATGCCATTACTGAAAAAGCAAAGGAGATTTCTGTTTCTCCCCTGGTTTTGAAATTCAATGCATTATGGCTTCTCTTTGGTAATATTCTGAAGAAAGACTTCAACTCCTGCAGACACTCGAGTCCACCAGAGGTGCATCTGCCTGCCCAACAGACACTCCCTCGGTGAAATTACTGGTGTTAGATGCAGTTAAACCACAAAATGTATTTTTTATAGGATTTCCTTTACTGTTTAAGAGAGGATGCTAAACATTTTGCTTGGGAAATCAAGAAGATCAAAGAAGAGGTCCTCACAGGAGACAGACTAAAATAAACAAAAATGCAATCTTTGTAGCAGTAGGGAAGACCATCTGTGATTAACACATACTTGTCTTTGCACCAAAAGCTAACTGCCTGACAGTTCCAGTCTCCTGCACAGAAAGAAAAAAAGCCCAACAAATACACTTCAGAAGATGATTCTGTTGTTTGTATTTGCATTTTGTTCCCAAACCAATTGAAACAGCAGGTGTTTACTAACCCCAGCAGATGGGTCTAGACTGCTTCCAAGAATGTTTTTAAAAGTACCAAGTTTTAGCCAGTTGTGTACTTAAATATGCAGAGGGATTAGAGAAAAAATAGTGAATAATCATTAAAATTGCATTTTGCTTTTAGTTAGAAAATGACAAAGTGAAGTTTCCCTCCACTTCCATTCTTGTGTATAAAAATCAAACCAAATTTTTGTGAACTTTAAATGGAGTGTGACAAATGTAGCAGGGTGTGCTCTCATTCATGAAAAGGATTTATGCATCTAATTTGTGAGCCCTAGAGACTTTACGTAATTGCAACCGTGTATTTGCAATTGATTCTAAAATTTGCACAAGTCTTCTTTGGTATCCAAATAATTTCTGTAATCAAACTAACTGAAAATATGCTTGTTAAAGCACAAAGCATTTCCATTCTCTCCTCAAAACACAACCTGAACAGTGGAAAGCTTTTGCACAAGACTAATCAGTTGTGACCAAACTTAGCGATGCTGAAGTTCATACTCAGGCAACTTACTTTACTATATGCAAGATATATAAGATATCTGCTTGATCATGGAGTGTTGGACATTCCTTCAGCTGATCAACAAGCTTCCTGCAATCCAAATCACCATGAGCATCTTTAGGTAAGTGCAAAACACTTTCATGGTCCTGATAACAAAGATGGATGAAAAATAAAAAGACATGACCTTGAAAAAAGTAGCAGATCTGTAACTTCCTGTATCTTCAAACTTCCCATTAAAAAAATCACAACAGACTTGCAACAAAGCTCTGCACTTGAAATACAGACCCATCACTTAGTTCTTGCCAGGGTACTGCAAGCACAAAACAGAGACTAATCACAAGAAACACAACACCCAGAATGAAAACCTGTATCTATTTTCTTTTTTTTGACTGCATGCTTTTCTTATCTTACATTACTTGTAAAGAGAAAAGCAAAGAGATATTATCTTTTCAGTTGAAATAAATCAGCGCTTTTTGAGTTATATTTCTAACCTGTATATAATTTCTAACCTGTATATAAGTGGTGCTTTATGAATATAAATATTGCCATTATAAATTTTCCAAGCTTATGAAAATAAAAATGTTAACTCATCAGATGATGCAATCCTATGGTGAATTCTTGGACGAACTGAAGTTTTGTTTAACAAGCTGTTCAGCAATTAATATAACCCTAAAATACCATTTCCACAAACAGAGCCTTGTGCAGAGCAGAATCCTTCAGGAGCCTGGATACAACCTTTTCAAGCCATTCTCAGCAGCTGGTCACATATACCAAGACAAAACAAGTGCCCAGCACAACCCCATCTTCATGCCTTGAGGTGGTATTTGGCTGGTGCCTTAGGGATATTCACACATTCCCTCTTGCCCAGATGTTACTATAAGTAGCACTTCTTGGAAAACATCTCTAAAGGCTGCGAACATCCCATCCTTCCCCTTGTGTTCAGCAAGAACTAAAGATGATGACTTAACTTCTGGCTTTTGAAAATAAGCAACTATTATGTTATTTTCTGGTTTGCACATGCAATTAAAAACTTTCCACTTGATAGTGTCTATTTGACTAAAAACCTTCATCCAGCCAAAAAAATAATTTCCAAAACAAGGGAGTGCCTTGGACAGAATGGCTTGTCTGTGAAGAAAAATGAGACCTGGCACAGGGTTTAGAAGGAAAACATGAGGAAAGGCTACGGCATTGCATCCTAAAACCACAAACAGCATAAAAATTCCCACACCTTACCTTTGTCTCAAAGCAATGAGGATTATCAACAAGATTCAGAGACTTTCGGTGTGTGTTCAGAACTTTGGTGGGAAGAGACATAGACACAGCTGGAAAGCAAAGTCACCAGAACAGAAAGAATTTAAAAAAGTCTGTTTCAGTAACATGAAAATCAAAAACACCCACATAAAGCAGCTTGACTAGGTAAAAAAAACAGAAATATCTCCAAGAGTCAAAATACAGAGACAGCGCTTCTGAAATGCTGTGCATGAAACTCTGAGACAAGCTCATGTTCTGAACCTTATCTCTTTGCAGGTTTGCTCCGAGAGTTTCTGAGACCAGCATGTCAAAGGCTCAGGGGCCACATGCTCAACTGATACCTCTTATTTGGTCCATGACTCAGAAATCCTGCAGCCTAATGACCTGACCCTCCCAAGTGTTTTAAACATTTCAACAGGAAATACATGGAGAAAATGGCCTAACTGGTAAGATGCCATAATTAAAATTATAAAGCTAAATTTAAATTATTGCTCTGTTAACTTCATATGCTGAATCCAATGCAGGATCAGATGATGCGGCACATGAAAGATGGCAGAAAAGAGCAACAGAAAAACTTGGAAGTTATTAAATTACACTGAAGTTAAAACTTTATTAAAATGAAAAAGTAAATTTTGTCTGTCTTTATATAAGCAAAGACAAAACAACTAATTAACTGATTTGGGTTCTAAAATTCTAGCCAACTAAGAAGCTGTAGCAGCTTCCATAACATTAACTTTGATTAAATATTACATTTCATTGCAGGCTTTCTATGTATATGCGATGACATATGATACTGCAGGAACATGAGAGTAACAGCTTCAGAGTAATTTGTACTTCTTAAGGAATTTCTTGTTTCTCCTCTATAAAGAAAGAACCAGTGGCACAAGTATGTCAAAAGGGATAATTTTTAAATACTTGAACTTACCCCTTGTAGCATCCAAACCAGTTTTCCTATTATTATCACTAAATAAATAAATAATAGGAAGAAATACCTGGAACTTCCAAGCCCTTTGTCTTGGCCATTATTGACAGTATCTCTTCTGTGGAATGGTTTGCACTGAACACAGGTGGTTGATTTGCTGTCTTTGAAGTTGGAGGCAGGTATGACTTCAGGGCAGTGCTTTGCAGGACATCATTTATATACTGATCCAGCTCATCCTGGCTATCTAATGCAACATGCAAAAGAGAAAAGGTTTCTTAAAGGTAAAAATCACTATTTACCATTGCTTTCTTATTCAAACACACCACTCTATTCTTGCTTATATAGAAGGGCACTCAGAAATCCAAGAATACCATAAAGAAGATATTTTTAAGCCAAACAAATTGGAAAGAAAAGAAAAAAAAAATTTTTTTTTTTTGACACTGAAAACAGTTAGATTAAGAACTAGCTTTCCCTTTGAAAGGAATCAAAAGGGGTTTTATCTTGCTGGGAGATTACAGAACACAGTTGGACTTGGTGATCATAAAAGTCTCTTCCAACCTCCATGATTTTAAGACTCTGTCATCTCTTCCACACAATCTCTTGTCTATGACTTCTCACAGTCTCTTCCTGCCTCTAACCTCTTCCACACCTCCCCATCTGCTGACTCTCCAGACTCAGCTTTACTGTAGCAGTTACCAGACAATGCCATACTACAAATGCAGGAAGAACACACATGAATTCATTCTCCAGACTAAGTCACACAGGTCCTGTCCTCAGGTGAATGCACGAGAAACCCAAATGACCATCAGCTGTGCACAGAACAGACTCTGCACTGTAGGCAAACCCAGGCTCTGCTGATAGAACTTGACAGAGGAAAAAATACCAAGTGAAAAAAAACTACTACCTTTCTCACAGAAATCTGCTGGGTAGTCTCCATATTCACTGTCAGGACTATTACAGTCTTCACTGTGGTCATCAAACAGTTTTAGGTCACAGTCTGGATCCAGGAAGCTCAGATATGTATGGAAAGAAGTGGTAAGAAATTCTGACAGCTTGCCTATCTTCACCCTGCAAAAGGGAACACACGCCAAAGAGCATTAACATCCACCATTCTGATACTGATTAATGCTCATTGAGCTTTCAACAACCCCTCCAAAATTTATGAAACGTACTCTTCAATCCACCTTAGGTGACTACAAAGCCACAGAAACTGACACTGAAAAATAAGAAAGGAAAACAACAGCTGCAGATCCAGCTGGGTACTTACTGCTCTAGGTAGTAATTGATCTTAACTGTGTCATGGTAGTACCTACAGACCTAACTCAAAGCCTAATTATGCAGAGTGCTGTATGTTACTATGGAGAGAGACCCTGAATGAAGACCTGAGCTCTAAGGATAATGCATGAGAAGCTGGGGCTGAGAAGGCCCCATGAATGGCAGTGTCCTTTCACAGAACTGGAGGCTGCTAAAAACCAGAGAGCACATCTGTGCTGGTTTTTGGCATGGATAGTTAATTTTCTCCAGATTAGCTGGTACGGGGCTATGCTTTGGATTTGTGCTGGACACAGTGCTGATGACACAGGGATCTATTAGTTACTGCTGAGCAGGGCTTACAAAGCATCCCAGCCTTTTCTGCTTCTCACCTCACCCCACCAGCACAGGCTGAGGGTGCACAAGGAGCTGGGAGGGGACAGAGCTGGACAGCTGACCCCAGCTGACCACAGGGACATTCCATACCATAGGGTGTCATGCTCAGCATATAAAGCTGGGAGAAGAAGGAGGAAGGGGAGGATGTTCAGGGATACAGGGGTTTGTCTTCCCAAGCCACAGCTACATTTGATGGAGTCCAGCTTTCCTGAAGATGGCTGAACACCTGCCTGCCAATGGGAAGTGGTAAATGAATTTCCTATTTTGCTTTGCTTGTATGCATGGTTTTTGCTTTACTTTCTCTTTTAACTCTCTTTATCTCAACTCACTTTATTGTGAGTTTTCTCACTTGTATTCTTCCAATTCTCTCCCAGATCCCACTAAGAGGAGGGTGGGTGAGAGGCCATGTAGGGCTGAGTTGCTGGCTGGAGTTAAACCATGACAGTATGTGATTGTCAAAGGAAGATACTGATTGAGAGGGCAAGTAGAAAGAGAATAGCTGTACTGTGGCATCATATTTACACACAGATGAATGGAACACACAAGCTTGCAAGTACTACATGTAATTAATGCTCAAGTCATGTCAAATAACTGTGAAAGTAATTTACTTTTTAATAACAGAAGCCCATCCAGAGTAAAAATTTTGTATTTCCAAAGATTTGACATTTGTTTTCTCTATCCATTAATGGCAGACAGAGATGGTACACTTTTTGGGAGACACATCTTTTCCATTGCATCTGAGGTCCAGCTACCATTTGATTGCTACATAATCATTAAAGCTGAAACTTCCTTCTCTGCAGCATTCTAGTACAAGGTCTGTGTACTATCACAAGTTCAAAACTGAGACTTTTATAGCATTTAATTTTTAAAATCATGGAGAAAACAATTTGGTGATTCTGACATTACCTTGCACCTCCAAAATAACCATCCTCTAATTTTCTTATTGTGGCAAGAACTGCTGGATGAATGTCAGTACCATCATCAACTAAAAAAGAATAATGGAAGAGTTGAAGCTCACCAACACATTCTTAAAGATCACATCCAAATACAGTGAATTAGTGGGTGTTGTCTACAATGTAAATGAGACAAATTTAAAACAGAACCCACAGTCGCTATCAAGGCTAGCTTATTAAAACATCCCAAACAAACAAGCAAACAAGACACAACCCCTAGACAACTTCTAAAGAAACACCAACCCACTTAAGACAAGCTCCAAAGAGATTTCCATGAAATTTCTTTAGACAGAATTACCATGGAGATGATGGGGTGATGGAAGGATATAAAGGGGGAGCAAAACCAAAATTAAATATTACCATGTCATACAAATTCAGCATACACATGAGAAAATTAAACTGTACTTCTGATGTTAGAAGTCCTGCTACCTGTCTCCTCTTAAACCAACACCCATCCTGTTCCCTTGCAGTAATCTATTCTGCTTGAAACAGAGAAAATTAAGTATACCAAGCATTGTGTGGGTGATGGGAAACGTCAAGGTTGGTCTCCCTGTCATTCTCCAGCAAGAAGTGAGGTAAGCCAGCTCTGTCTTGAGCATCTCCACAATCATTTGATTGTCTAGAGCCAGATAGAAGTGATGCTGGTCAGTAAACTAGAGAAGAGAAAAACACAACATAGGGGTAGTTGTCAAGTGCTTTCCTTATTTTTTTCCATTTCTTCCCTTAAATCATTCACAAAAGCTATATGACCTACTCCTGACCACAACACAAACCACCTGAATTAACCTAACAAGACCCGAGACTGTGAAAAACAAATCCATGCTTGTGCAAGGGTCCATTTGTGCAGACTCTTGTGCAAGAATCCATTTTCTTACACCTGTAGACTGACCTTCAACGTAAGCCATACAAACAAAACATAGGAAATCACATTCATGAAGCAGAATATTTCCAATGACCAGTTGCACTAACCTATGATTTGACAGATGGAAGTATTCTAAAGGTGGGAAAAAAGCTAACAATAGCAACAAAAGCAATAAACAGGCTTAAGTGCGCACTGGGACCGGGAGCCAGTAACTGTATGTCTCTTGGGAACCGTCCCGAAGTCAAGCAGAATACAGAAAAGCTGGCAATTACTGAGGAAAAAAGGTACGTGAAATTTGCAATGGCAAAGTGTGCTGCTCCCACTACAGCAGAAAGCCAAGAACCACAGTAAGAGACTGTTATGGCTACTTCAGGAGCTGGAACCAAAGAAGCTGGACAAATAATGGAAAGCATGTCAAAGCAGCCACAACAAAAGTTATGGAAGCCCATAAGCCTCGGGGAGGGGGAAGTGTGTAAAGAATGTGTAAATTCAAGCTGGCAAAGTCCAGAGAAAGTTCTTCACAGAAGGAATCAGGAACTAGCCAAACCAATCCCTGAGCCACTGGTAATTAGCTTTGGTAATTCAGGAAGAACATTTCCCAGAAATCCAGAGAGAAGAAAAACCACTGTCTGTCTTTAAAAAGGGGGAGCCATTTAAAAAGTCAGGCCAATTCTACAGCCTGAAAGCAAAAAAACACAAAGCCAATTTGAGACAGCTAAGATAATTACAAAATGATGAACTAAGATGGTCAAAAAACAAATCTCAGCAGATTAGTCCAATTTCCTTCTTTGGAGCTCAGATGGGAAGAATATGGCTGACAGCTGTCAATTTTTGCCAATTTTCACATTAATGAGCTGAACAAAAACATCCGAGGAAGCAGAACTACTTTTAAAATTATTCTCAAAGGGTAGTTATTAACCATTTTCTTCAGAATGACTGTATCTGAATAAAGTCAGCCTTTTCCCCACATCTAATAAATGTTTTCACTAGAAATGGGAATGCAATACAAAAGACAAACCCACAAAATTTGTGGACACTAGTCAAGATCAACAAGATGACTTAACTGCTAACCTTAGAAAGGTGACATTAAACATTAACTCCATCCACCTCAAAAAAAAGTCAAGCAAAGGGTCTGGCTACAAAGTACAATGGAAAATGTTATGGAGGTTTTAGTAAAACATGGAATAAGCAGGAACTGTCACTCTATTGCTAATGTAAAGATAAATGCCATTTTGGAACATACTAATAAGTATGTCCTTATTTGATACATCACAAGATTTTACCTGGAATACTGGGTCCTACTTACATAGTAAGATGTGAACTAAGAGGTATTTTGAAAAAAAATCCCACCTCTAAGGAAGTTTTCCCTTATTTGCAAAAGTGAAAATTCCTACAGGAAAGTACCACAACAAATAACATTATAAAGCTGCTTCTGATCAGCTGATGTGGAGAAGAATGAAAAGGGGTCTACATTTTTTGCAATAAATCTGATTTGTTTGGGCATTATGAAGTGGTACAGAAGCCTTCTACCGAGTCCACTAAATGTCATCAGCTAGAGTTTAAAAACTGCATTAGTCAAACAAACATCTATTTAGAACACTGAAAAAACACACTAAAGAGAAAACAAAGAGCATCCATTTCTCAGCACTATTGACCCTTTCAACGATGTAGTGAAAAGATCACACCTTCACCTCCTAGGGGCTACAGTATTTGGCACACCTATGTGATACTAAATTCTAGATAGATATATTTCTAGATACTAGAAAGATATATTAAGTGATCTCTTTCTGCAGAAACTATTTCATTAACTAGAATGTTGCTGTGGGCAGAGATCAGGAACAACTTTGTACTGTTGATTGGCTGTGCTCTCCTAAGCCAGAAGCCAAAGAAACCAGACTCTGTATGACAGAAGAGACATTTATCAGCAGTTCTACCATGCTGATCATGCCATATTCTTAAGAACCCTACAAAGTAAAGCACATCTGCTGTGTCAGCCCTGTTCTACCTAAAGTACAATGACAGCAGGAAAAAGCTAAGTGCTTCACTAATGATTCACCATAAAGAAAGGAGTGACTTTCCTGCCAGCTTTCCATGCTTACCTGAGGGGTAAAAGCAAATATTTGATTTCTTATCACGTACAGCTTGGAGGTGCCCAGCACTCCAATGTGTCGATGTGGCCGGCCACTTAATTTCATGTTCTTATTCCGGCCTAGAAAGGAAAGAGAAAGAAAAGAATCTCAGCTAACCTTTTCTGTGTGGCTTTCCAAAATAATCCTTTTAGATAGAAAAATCTACTTCACTAATACCAGTAAGGCAGAAAACAGGTAACAGTGCAAGGCTACAGACTGGTTGGTTTTGTAGCAAGCACCAATGTAATACCAGAGTCCTTCAAGGGCCCGATTAAAAATTAAAACGGTGACTTCCCCACCAAGAAGGACAGGAGACGTGGTATTACAAAAACAAGGCCATCAACATAACACAGAAATTGCAATGTTCTTGAATGTAGGGCCTTAAAAACTCATGCCTGCAGGCTAAATCAAGACACAAAGTACAGTCAAATACAATGACAGATTTTCATTAGGCTTTATTAAGCTCCACTTTTCTCATATTAGCAAATGATCCACACTACAACCTTTGCACCATCACTAGGAGCTGACTTGAATCTTTCTGAAAAGGAATATGAACCAAACAACCATGTGCCTGAAAAAATACTACTGTGATCAATCCCAAGGAAGTCACTGTTAAAAACAATGTATCAATGTGTCAAATCCTCCTACTCACACCCCCCCAACAGTAAAAGAAAGCTATTATGAATTATAATAAAATAAATGTAAGCTTCAGCAAAGCCCTGCAAATGTTTCATTTTTTTAAAGAATTTTGAGATGAAGACCCAGATTCTCTCCCAAAAGCAACATACACAATTTCCTTTCTCTGTGTAAAGGGCAAAACTTCTTTGAAGGCCCCATTACTTTGGATACTTGTAAAAAAAGCTCCCTGCTAAAAAAAACAATCGCTAATGACAAAAAACCACTGCAACAACAAAAAAATGTTCACCCCATGAGCAACCTCAGCATTATGTGTAACCAAATTGTTGTGGGAACATGCTCCAGACTGACAGAGAAGCAGGATGCAGCTCCCCTTGTCTACACAGCAAAGGAATTTAGCAGTGCTGAGTCACCCCACCTCAATTTTACTTTACAGCAGTATCTAGTTTTGAGTCATGAGTTGCTGGCATGCCTGAAGAAGTAAAACCAAGTTCAATTAGGAATACATGTAACAAACATTCCACCAAGACCCAAATAGCTGCAGCAAGGATTATCAAGAACCAGTTATGAAAAGACTTAACAACTGGAACCAGTCAGAGCTTTGGGGCATTTATTTAAACCAATTCAGGCTCTGAGGACAAGAGGACTTGAGCACCACTCCTGAGGAACTGGAATGTATTTAAATTCTGTGTTTAGAAAAGCCCTAAAGGCTCTGGGTTTGCAACACAGAGCTTCAGCAGCTCAACTCAGCTCAGGGCTGGAAGGAACTTTAGCAAGAACCTGACAGCCCAAAGATGCTCTGATAGCAGAACAGCTTCCTTGATCTGGAGCAGAAAACTTCCCAACTGCCTGCTGCGAAGAATAAAAATTGTATTTCCCAGTTTCCAGACTTAGAGAAATACTCTGACTTCTCAAAGGAAAAATATTTTATTTTTTTGTTCTGTGTTTTTCCAGGCATTTTTTCTAAAACCACTTCCACTTCCACTTTCTCCATGGAAGTGTTTCTGGAGGACAAAAGAAGAGTCAGTTTTTGTCTGTCTCCAAAGGCACACGGAAAACTTGCATTTTCACCACCATTTCTGATAAGACTTTTTTTTTCCCTGTTTGAGTCCCTTATTAAAGACAGAAGTTCTAAGTTGGTTAAGCTTCTTAAAAACATACTTCGCCTGGCAATGGAGAGGCTTCCATGCTGAAATACTTACCCAGCATGGTGTAGAGGTTGCTGAGGATGCGAGCTGGCTGCACTCTGAGTGGATGGATATCAGCAATGCTCTGAACATTGATTCCACGGTCTTGCAAGAGATTCTTAATTTGATTAGATTCTGCCAAAACAGTTACTGTGTAACAAAAAACAAAAACACAAGTAAAAACTAATGTTTTACTCTTTTTTAATGACTGTCTCTACTGTCACCTCTCAACAAATGCATTTAGTTAACTAAAAACGCAGAAAGGTCTTGCTTTTTCCTTGATTTATGGATTCATGAAATCAAAAGGGATTGCAGAGGGCATCTGACAGATTTTGATTCTCTGTTTCTCAGTATTTCTTGCCATTCCTGTGTCCACTTTGGACCACAGTGTCATTCAAGTCAGAAGGGTAGTCCTGAGGTCTTTAATCAAACCTCCTGCTCAAAGTAGGGTCAGACCTGATGAGGTTAAACCAGGTGCTTGGGGACTTTATCAGTTTTTTCTGATTTCTTTTAGTACTACTAGTTTGGTACTAGTGCCACACAATCTCTTTTAAAAGATAGGGCTTTTCCCCCACAGAACACGAGGAAATATGACTTGCAAATCTTTGTTATTTTAACACAGCACACTATAACAATAACAATATTGCAATAACAATAACATCACTGGGAAACAGGAGCTATCACTTCTATAGCAATAAATGTGCTGGAGGCCATAAAATGGCAGGGGTAGGGAGAAAAACAAAAAATTCCAAATCAGAGGAATTTACAGTCCAGGCCCAGAACTCATGTCTTGAGGTTTGCCCATAGTAAGTGGCTCACTGGTTTGCAACTAATAATGCAGTATTATTCTTTGTATTGTGAGTACTTGTTAAAGAATGCTAAAAACAAACAAGCATTTCTTTTTCTACTGGAAATTAAGCACTTCAGATAAATGAAATGCTATCCCCAGGAGACACCAGCTGGGGGTAAACAAGCACCAGTCCAGGTCACAGGATCATTGACAAAGGCTACTCCTGATAAACGAGCTGGTTGCTCTTTCAGAGCAGTCCAGGCCCTGGAAAAGTCTTTAAGACCTGATCTGCTGGTGTTTGCCCTCTACTTAATTTTCTGGTTTAGGCTGTTCTTGCACAAACTAAAAAGGCCACTCCCGGCAGCAGCCAAAAGCTGGTAAGTCTGGCTGCCTCAGGTATCCTCCCCACTCAGTGCTCTCTGGCTCCTCTGAAAAGGGGCTGTAAGAAACCTAATTAACCTGATCCATCTCCTGCAGGTTCTGCTGCTTCTTTCTAAAAGCTATCAAGATTTTCCTTTTCACTTCAAGATTAAGTTTGCCACTCTCCAATTCCCAACAAGTCTTAAAATTTTAATGATTTTTTTTTTTTTTTTTTTTGAGGTAAACCTGATCTTCCCTCCTGGAAGAAGGCAGATAGGCAAAAACCCCCTTTTTCCTTTTCACAGTGTCATCAAAGTACCTATGTCCCATGCAAAAAAATCCACACTATTTTAAAACATCTTTCATCTCTCTTGTACACAAGGATTTTGCCACTACACGATTCAATTCACTCAAAATATTCACAAAACTCCCTCACCTTGTACCACAACATCAGGTTTAAATCCAGTGGAAAATCTTCTGTTTAAGGGATCAATTTCACCTGCAGCAAGAAACCCCTGGAATAAATGCAAAAGAAAAAAGGAAACAAACAGAATTTAAGCAAAAGGCTTCTGACATATAGAATAAATCCTAACCAATTTTCATATTTTTTCAGGACAGCAGGGCTTAAAGCCTGGTTTATCTACCCTGTCCACCAAGTAGTACATTCAATAAAAACAGTGGCTGCCATATTTTTTTGAACAAGAAGAAAATAGTTCTGACTGACACAATCTGCACATTTGGATTTCCTATTTCAGAGTTACAGAAACTAACAATTTTGCCAGGCAAGTGATTTTTTTTTTTTTTGGTAGCACCACAGAAATATTCTGTGCTTCCTTTAATTAGTCCGCCTTTAATATGTCTGACTAGTAGACACATTATGCCATAGAGCAAGAATAGCCTACTGGAGCTGAAACAGCACAAAATCCTGGCTCTGGAACAGCCAATTCAGCCTGGGCATACTCTTCTATTCTCATCATATATCCAGACCATCTGACAACTTACTCAGCTTAATTAGAAACAGAAAACTGCATATCTATATCTAAAAAATAAAAAATAAACAAAAATACCCCAAACAAACAAAAAACAAAAACAAAAACAAAAACTGCCTCACAAAAACCAAAAAACCAAACCAAATCAAATAAAAAACCAAACAGCCAACAACAACAACAACAAAAGCTCCTGAAAGCTCAGTCAGCTTTTCATGGTTTGTGTTTCTACTGGAAAACACATTGTTCCCTACCTGTCAACCAAACTGTACTTAAAGCTCAAGCCATCTCAAACAAAATTAAATACAAGTTTATCTATGCAAGAAACAATTACCTCTGCTAACAGACAGCTGAGGACATACAATGATTGGCCCCAAAGATGTGGCAACTTTCCCACTGGGACACGATCCACTGAGTGTGGATTTTCATACTCCTCATCCACCTGGAAACAAATACATAAAGCAAGAAATGTTACCCTAAAGTTGTGAAGAACAATGAGTAAGTATTTGCAGACATACAGTCTAACATCAACCCTTTCTAGCCTGCCCTATTATTGACATAGAGATGTCTTGGTTTCACTTTACACATTTTCTGGGACAAGCACTATACTTCCTTTTTGTAGCTCTTCCCACCCTTCAAAGCTGGAGGATGAATGGGGACTCTGCATGCAATTATAGCTTTGGTATTAGCTCTTCCACTTTCTTTTCACCATGCCTTTGCTGCCTTCCCTCTGGGCTGCTCATAGGTAACTGGGTGTCTGCTTTCCAACCCCTTCCAAGATGACACTTGAACTTCACTGATGTCTACCCAGCTTTATGAAGCAAAGGTGCTCTCCAGTATTAAGGCTATTCCATCTCTCCTGCGTTAGCAAGGATGTTCAATGGAAAAATTAAAAGCAGACTTACTAATTTAGAAAAACTGCCTTACTTTTGCAGTATACAGATCTATTGAGGGTAGGGCAAAAACCCTCCCAGATTACATTTTCAAGCAGCCATTTCATATTTTTTTTTACAGACAGACAAAATCTACCCTGTTTATGTGGCATGTTTGTCAGATCATCATCACCATATCAAAATTCACAAGAAGGCTCTGGACTCTTACACGCTTGTTCCCACTAGGAAGGCAATTCAGTTTCCACCTCAGATCTGCGAGCAAGACATCAGCTGTTGGCTGAGCAACTCAGACCAACCCAGGAGGCTCCACACCCTTAGTGAGTGAGGGCTGAGAAGTCTGGAGTGGGAGAAGAAGTTGGCAGGGAGGGATACAAAGGCAAATAGCATGGAAGAGCACATAAGCTCATCTGAATTTCTCTCTCATAATGGGAGAATGAGATAAACAGTAACAACAAAGATGGGGGAAAATACCCAAACCAACCAAACAAAAATCCCAGCCCAAACCCTAATTCAACTGAAGCCTGTCTCCCATACATGCTCTGGAAAAGTGTAGCACAATCAATCAATTGACCAGACAGGTAGGACAGACTTTGCTTTATTTCTTCTTTGAGCTTCAGTTCCTAAGTCAGTATTAAAACTTCTTAAATGTAAGTCTTGCTCCAAGGCTATAAAATTTTAGACCTGCCATAGTATTTCCATAGACACTCAAATTTACAAGTAAAAAATGTGACCATTTGGAAGCTTAAAGTCTACCACTTCTCAGCAGGAGCTATGAGAGGTCTCTTACTTTTTAAAATAATGTGCAGTAGCCTTTTTTTATTGTTGGTTCAGATTTATCAGATACAGGAAAACTGTGAAACTGACATTCCTGTTGCTATCTCTGATTATGGAAGTGGACGCTGCATTTTCACGATACCTTTTCTGGAGGGACTGCATACAGTTCAGGCATTAGCACTAATCCATTCTTCTCTCTAATAAGTATCCCTTCCAGAGCCTCTCTGTACTCTTGTACCTGGAAATATTTTTAATAGAGTGAGAATTCACATTACAGTCAATAAAACTAAAACAGTAAAGTTAAAGTACTTTTGAACTGTACTTTTTTGCTGAAAGTTCATGTATTTAAAATAGAAGAAAAATGGTGGGTGAATCATGACTTGCTGATGGAATAACAGGGTTCAAATTATCAGAGACTGTTCCAGCATCTCAAGTATTATCAGAAGCATGAACACTTGTCTTCAATCTGTAACACACTGCTGCAGTACAAAACTTCTAATATATTCCTATTGAGAAGTCACTGCATGGAATTTTCAATGGATGACAGCACAGCAACACAGACATCAGACTGCCTGTATCTGTCAGAGTGTAAGGGGTATGAATTATTAGCTATATGCTGTGCACATTTGTCTGTGACTTACCAAATTCTGCTGTTTGGGATTGGGAAACCAGATTCTCTTAACTGATGCAATTAAAAATCTGTCACAAGGAAAGCTTAAAATAGATTTAAACTGTTTAAAAGTATCTAAGTTCACAGAACAGCAAATCCTCTTCTTCTTGAGTTGTTAGGCAACATATTACAAACAGGAACAGCAGACTGACAAGAACATGAAATACATTTTCTTCCTTACTTTGTTCCATTTATTAACTATCCATTCCAAGTTTTCACTTAGAGGGAAACTACTCAAGCACTACCAGCACCTGCCTTTGAAATCCTCTTTCTGCAATTCCCGAGTACAATGGATCACCCAAAGTAAGGTACCCACAGGTTCACATTATGGTAAACCGACATTTTCAGTACCCCGTCTTTCTCCACTCTTTTTGAGTCCTCAGGGTGCTTATTTTTCTAAAAACTGCTGCCATTGCAACTATTTGTTTGCAGCAGTAATTGGGGAAGAGTAGACACTCCTCTGAGTGTCTCAGTGACTCATTCAGCTATGTTTAAACAGTGGAAACTGGGAGCAATTGCCCTGACCATGTCCTAGAACAGTCCATCTGCACACCATAAAAACAACCAGGTATATATTGTCCAATTAAGGTCCAGAGACCACTTCATGAAGTGGTATTTCATTGGCAGGACTGAAGTTTCAGCAAACTTTCTGCTTTTCCTCCTCATGACATAACACCCCTTCTCTCATCACCAGACTATTTTTACTGTGTTCAGGAAAACATTTTATATTGTATAGTGTCAGTAAGAATTTCACTTGATTTACAACATCTGATACAGAAAGAGGGCTTTTTGGTCTGAAATTCTCTGAATTGTTTCTGATGTGACATTTCAATTTTTTAAGGAGTTTAGCAATCTCCTATCCCTCTGTGTACTAGGCAATTTTAAATCACATATATTTTTTATTTCTTTCAAGCTACCAATCTGCAGAAGTTCTGGTATGAATTCATTTAGTCCTGGCTACTTGCTGCTCTTTAACTCATCAACACTCCCCAGGTGCAACCACAAACTTTGGAGGGCTACAATCAATTTAGGTCCACTGACCATTGGATGTCTGGCACAGTAATTGTGTGAAGTGACATAGGGAATTAGTGAAAATGAAATTGCTCCATATAAGCCAAACCCAAATCTCTCTGAATGTACAAAAAGACTAAAAGTACTACAAATTTTGCTCTCAGCAGCCAAGACAGAGAGGTCAGAGAAAAAGAAACTTGTCTCATCCTGAAGTAATTGTGAAAGGGGCATCAAGGTTGGTGATAAGACAAACCCAGGCAAATAAACCCTGTTTGGCCCAGTTTTACCACCCCAGCCAACAGAGCCACTCAACCCAGTAGGGAGAGGGCAACCAGGCCCCAGTGTGCACAACCCTGCTGCCTCTACCATGTCATGAAGTCCCCAGAAGGTGAAACTGGCTGAAGACTATTCCACTCAGCTAATGGGGTATCCAAATGATACCCAAAACAAACACAGAGCAGAGTTACAAAATAATGGTAAATGGTTTTGCAATTTGAAAGCAGTTTCTTCTTTCCTCACCTGGATTTTGTCCTCATTAAATATTCCATCAATTAGGAAGTATGTCCAGAATACTGGCCATTCACATTCAATATTCTCAAAGAGCTTGAGCTCAGCAGGATCATAGTGCAGCCTGCTTGGATCCTAAAAAATTCAACCACACTCACTTAGTCACAGTACCAGTCACTTATAGTCCAATCATAATGGCAACCTATTTTATACAAATTAAAACCTAGAAACCAATAAACCCACCAGAAATAGTTTTCATGCAGTCTCTTGACTTCTTTTTTACATTCACTCTCAAACTCATTTAATGGTTCTCTAAATAAATTGATCCTTCCTCGTCTCAGAATCTAAGTGTCACCAAAATGATCTTGGCTCTGTCTCAAAGATACTTCAGGATGTTTCAGAGACACCACTTCATCTCAGACACTAGAAGCATATCTAGGGGTTAACTTCTTACAGAATTATGGTTCAATTTCTGTCCTTAATAACTGGTTTTCAAACCCTTAGCCTCCCTCAAATACGTATTCTTTCCAGGGTGGATACCTGGATTACCTCCAAATCCACTAATATGTCCTAGCAGTCAGTGATGGAGAACTTCACCCCTTCAGGTAAATGAAACAAAATATATCTATAAAGAAGAGATTAAGTTCTTCCTATGTGACAACTGAAAACATATATCAGAAGTACCTCTCTGGGCGTCTTGTAACCATCTCGGAGAAAGCGACTGCAGCCATAGCGGCCCTGTAAAAACAGACATTATAGAAAACTTCACATACTCTTCTTCCTCACAGACTAACACCAGCATAAAAGTATGTGTTGAGTTTTAGGGGTCACTTAGGGATTTTCCTCCCTCTCTTCCATGAACAGATGAACCAAGTCTGGCAGCCCTTGTTTAATTAGGATTTTTGGTTTAGAATGAGGTTCTGCTTCTCTCTTTGGCAAACAAAAAAAGGAAATCCTTACCTGCAATTTGGATATGATTTCACTCTTGGTCACATTAACAAGGTTTAGATCCTCCACTGCAAAAGCTGGGTAGGAAATAATAGAGAGAAGGCCAGCATCTATCTCCTTTGATGTGGATGCCCTTGGCAACATGGAGTACAGAATAGACTGAGCAAAACAAAAACAGGAGAGAGGGATGTAAAACAATTTGCCTACTTCAAAAAACCATGTCAAGTGCAAATGAGACTACAATACTTGCAAACTGACAGAGAACTCTCTGCACAGTTATTTTTAACTGAGTTAGAATGAGAATGCTTCACACCACTTGGTTTCTCATGATCTACTAGAAACAGGGTAAGCAAGGTAGCCTGAAGTCATCCTTATTATGCTACATTCTTGGCACAGTTAATCAACATTTCAAAGGGAGAGGGTGTTAGGCTTTCCCCTTGTAAAGGAAAGAACAGATGAATTTTTACCTGACAGTGTTCTACTTCATCAGGAAGAACATGAATCACTGATTTGTGTCCTCCATGAGCTCCAAAAAGATCTAGCTCATCAATTGCTTCCAAAGCAGCCTTCGAAGAAAACCAAACCACAACCCAAAATCATTAAATACCTTTTAATCCAAGTATATACTCTTGCACCTGTGCTTAACCTCTGAATGAAGTTACCTAAGACAGAAGTTTGCTCCACATTTTTTTCATCTTTAAAGGGAAGCTTGGCAATATTTTAGAAAAAAATAACTATTTCTGGTTTTCAACTAGTAGGATATAGGACTGACATGCTGGTGATCCTTCCTACAATTTAACAGCAATGCAAAAAAATCAGGAGCTGGGTTTCCACAGAGACATCATCTAAATAGTGAAGTACTTAGTAAAAATTCTTCTCCTGTCCTGTATTCTGAAATAGCCTCCTGTATCAGTGTGGGGCCAAGACCAGCAGTTTCTCCCTCTTGCAGTGCACACAAGATCTAATAAATCCTGCTGAAAGGCAAATACACCTTTGAGCCTTAATGATATTTGTTTTCTGTCTGTCCCTCAGACACCATGTAATGAGGTAGTTGTCAATTCAACATTTACATTTATGGCCTTCAGAGCTTTATTTAGTATCTCTGTGACCTTGTGCTATGAAAGAGCCAGCCAGAAATATCCACTTTCTTTTAAGTATATCTTCATTTATTTTTCTCTCTAAACTACTTGTAGAAAATTTCTTAATATTCTGTTGTTTTTTAGAATTTACATCTGACTTATCTTACTATGACAACATCATACATGATACTGGGGCTGGAGAATTAAGAAAGAGGGAAAGAAAACCAGAGGCCACTTTATGGGACTGCATCTTACTGAATCTGTCAGATTCATGATTCAATTAATCTGGTACCCTTCTTGCAATCCCTGGAATAACTGTGCTGAGGTCCATCAATGAGAGCCATTATCATAAAAATTTTATGCTAAAAAATAGTCACACCTAAACAAAAGTTCTTACACAATCAGGTAACTATTGCAGTGGCCAAGAAGACTATGCAAAGGAAGCCACCAGGTTTGTCAGAGCCCTTAAGCATAACACAGCAGCCGTGAAGGAGGTGCCAGGAAGACATTCTCACTTTGGCCATCCCTACGGAGCTCGCGTTCAGTTCAGGGATTCCTTGGTTTGTCTTATCACCACGTTCCCAAATTCCATAATCCTGCAACAACACCATCAAGAAAAAATGGCATGATTATATACAGAAACAATGTTTTCCTCCCT
Source organism: Pardalotus punctatus (assembly GCA_013400915.1). Classification (NCBI taxonomy): domain Eukaryota; kingdom Metazoa; phylum Chordata; class Aves; order Passeriformes; family Pardalotidae; genus Pardalotus; species Pardalotus punctatus. The sequence continues at coordinate 25,263 of VZTX01001902.1, read as the reverse complement.
CATCCCACAACAAATCCACAACCCTACATGAAATTAGTTTATTATTTGCCTTCAAGAAAAAAAACCAAAAAAACAACCCCACACAAGAAGCCACGGGGCTCAGAGTCTCCAAAGAGACCCTGCTCATGTTTAAAAACAGCACACAAAAATATACCCCCATCAGGATCAGGTCTACAGTCATGAATCACTGCCTTCACAGAACACACAAGGCCCTCTATCCCTCCCCCTGTGCATGTTTCTCCACATGTCCCTTCAACTTGGTTTGCTAACAACCTGCCCTTTTTAGAAAGGCCCACAAGATTTTTAATTAGACATCAGGAAATAATATTAATTATCAATAAAAACCCCTGTTATTATGAGAGAACAAGTATACCTCACCCACACAGCAGTAAATCCTCCACAGCCCTCCCAACATCTCCAAAGATGCTGAGCACAATATAAGTACTGACAGGTTCTGATATCTTCTTACAGAAAAAAATAAATCCCTATTTTACTTCTCCAGCAATAAATAATTTTCCACCCACTCTTGAGCAGTGTTCAGATAATTCACATATAAATAACTACTTACAGCAACTTTGTAGGCAGCTTCTATGTAAAAAACAAGATTCTGAATAAAGGTAACTTCATCAAGGGTGAAGATAATACGTAGCCCTGATCAAATGAAGAGAATAATTATACTGTATCTGAACTGCAATAGTTGCCCTTTAGTGAGTTTCATGCTTTTGTTTATTTGTCCCAACTCCTGCCCACTGAAATCAAAGGAAAAACTCATACTGATTTCCAAAGGTCAGGCAGCAAGCCTCAATACTTGCTACAGACAAAATACTTCAAACCTCACCAATTCAGACTGTTTCAAAGACCAACCAAAACCCACGGCTGTGAGGGTGACTTTCAGACCACGGGTCTAAAGCAGAGACATGTGAGCCAGCTTTGGCTCTCCAGAGCACTGCATACCAACTCCTGCAGCTCCCCAGCCCTCTGCCTCCTTAGTGCTCTACCTAGGAACCTCCAGGATGACCAGGTGCCTGCTCTGCAGGGGTCAATTACAAGGGGCTCCAAGGACAGAAAATCACATAAGGAAACAAATCCTTACCCTCACAGGAGTACAATTAAGAAGAACACAAGATAAAACCAGTAAAAGAAGAAACACTGATGGCACAAGTGGCACCTGACTTAATGTTGCCACTCTCTGAAGAAATGTGGTTGTCCAGGAGAATGTCTTATGAAGTTGTTAAACATGACACTTCTCTGACATGACTCTAAATATCTCGTGTATTTGATGCCAATAAACATTAAGGGAAAAGACTCTGACAGTTACCCTAAACATGAAATTCCAAGTAATACCTCTTTTCCAGAGAAACATTACTTCCGTCTGAGTAATATTTATGTAAAGATCTTTGAAACCAATTACTACCTTTTTTTCCTTTCTAAATAAAAACTGGAATAGAAAAGGCTGCAACAAAAGGCAAAAACATCTTCTGCTTACCTGATGCAGTCATCTGTGCCAAAAAGAGCAGGTAAAGGGAAGTTGCATCCACTTGTAGATGCCCCCACTGGTCATCCCCAACCACTGTGGCACAAGTTGCAGAGTTATACTTGGCATGGAGGCAGTCTTTGGTACTCTGAGTGCGTTTGAACTTCTCCACCTTATCTACCTAAAAAACATCACAAATTTCAAATCTGAAACATTTTGGAAGAAATTCTCCACACTATTTCAAAACTAACAACTTTTTCTTAGGTGAGGAGAAACTTGAGGTCCTAACTCCTGTTACCTCACTTCAGAGTGTTTTGATTGATCAGAGGGCTTAAACACAACTCTGACTTTAGACTCCAGTTAAATCCACATCTCTGCAGGAAAGAATAAGATTAAATTACCTTGTTGAGTTCAGATCTAAACTACATCTTGGTGCATCTTGGTGAAAATCAGTTTGCAAAGGCAAAACTCTTGATTTGCTACAAGCACAATCTCAAAATGCAACTTGGATAAGAAGTGGAAGCAAGGTCAAAGTTTTGCTCAAGAGTTTCAAGAAGACTCCCCACACCATGATCTGCATACATTCAAAATATGCGACCCTGCAGAAGACACAAGAACTACATCCTTCAAGGAAATGCTCTGTAAATACAACACCTATTAATTCAACTCAAATCTATGGCATTACCTGTCTCATCATGCACTGCAAGAGTCCCCGCATCAGCTTCACAACATTCTGCAGGAACAAAACAGACCAGAGACATTTTCATTTTCATCAGCTCTTACAAACAACATTCAAAAGTGGCAAAGTTCACACCCTCTACTAATGTCCTGCCAAAGGCAAAAAAGAATGCGTATCTGCCCAAAATGTTCTGCATGCTTTTTTTAAAAAAAAAAAACAGTAATCAGATTTTGTTCCTTCATCCCTATCTAGGAGAAGAAATCTTTTCCCAAAGTCCTCTCTAAACAGTGGAACAAACTCTCTGTGGCTCTTCTATCCAGCTAGAGGCAGTAAGAGGAATGCTATGTCTTGTGATAATACTAATAATAGTTTTTTTGAGTGACAGATCGAGGGAACACTGGCAGGTGACTGCAAGACACTGACATGACTGCAACACCCGTAGAGCTTCTTCCACTCTTTATACAGTACAACAAAATGCAAGTGACCAGTAGAGAAAGGGCCTTAAGTGTGAATGTAGAGAAGTGCAAGATTGTGCATTAAATCAACCCCATCTTTTTACCTCAAAAATACAGCCTCAAAATATGATCATGCAAACTGAGTCACGGTTATTCTGTCACCACAGATCTCCCTGACTTGAGCAGGACATACCAGCAAAAAATTTACCCAGTGACTCCAAAACAATAACAGGACACCAACAGCCCCTCACTTCCCATTTAACCCATCTCTGTCTACACTCTCACTTCTGATACTTACCCAGCTGCAGATTTTAGTATTTAACTGTGTGAGTTACAACCCCTTCCAATTCTCCAGCACAGATCTTATCAGTTTGGAGACTGTTACCTTCTCTGCTTTGATCAAACATGCTTACACACCAGGTACAACCTCTGCACATTCCAAAGACTGCTACTTTAAATGGCATGCTTCTCTTTACAGGGAAGAATGGTCTAGCAGATAAACTGCTGCAAGATCCAAGCAGCCTAGGCCTGATTTTCTCCTCCATAATACACCTCATGATAGACCTCAAGGTTTAATCAGAGAGAGGCTTGTAAACGTGGGCAAAAAATCTCTCAGAAAGCTAATTTTCAAGTCAGCCAACTGATGGAAGTTTGACTCCTACACATTTTTGTTTTGTTTGTAGTTTAATTCAGATGTTAGCCTCTCTGCCATCCAATTCTTCAAATTCTCCTTGCCAGAGGGCTGCCAGCACACCACACACTGCATGGATGTTGCTGTCTTCGGAACAAGACACATACTGCAGGCTGGGAAAACCCTTCCAGATCCCAGACACAGCAGCAGTGCTAATGCACTCTCCAAAAACACTACTATAAGAAAACAAAGACAGTGTAACTGGTTTATGCTGACCCTTGACGCACCTGCTCGAGCTCGTAGGCTTTGGCTTTATCCTCATCCCGGTCCGCATTCTTCCGATAGGCCATTCCCAGCCCCCACACGGCCAGGATGCTGTAGATGTTGTCCCGTACCCAGGCATCCTTATGGTCCGTCCCGGCTGAAAGCAGCCCTGTCACTGGGTTCTAACCACGGCAAAAGGAAAAAAGAACAAACATTACCACCTCGAGTCCCATCTGTTAAGAAGCATCGCTTATCTCTGCATTAAAGGGTAACAAAACAAAGATGATTTCATGCTAAGTGCACACTGTGGCTGCTCACAATATTGCAACAGAAGCGAAGCCCCATCCTTCTTTCCCAAACTCACAATAGTGAAATGCAAAATTTATTATACACTTCAGGTTGTAAAGTTTACAGCATCTAGCTGGACATCCTCATCCACACAGGATTAGTAGCAAAGTCACTGAGTGAAATCTGGAATACATCAAGGAAGTGGGAATTTAAATTTTATGTATTTATGAGGAAAAGAAGGTATTGAGTTAACCCTAAAGATTGAGTGTGGGATATATTCTTCTCTATGCAACTGGTCTGTGGCATAATCTTGAGAAAGTAAAAAACCACTAGTGATTTTCTAGGAGATTAAAGAAGTGTTTCTATATATCTGCCCACTGGGCTTATAACAGCTAAATAAATGCAAAACCTTTTTTATATCCTCCTTTGGAAAATGTAGAGGAAAAAGATCCTGAAGGTGCTGAAAAGCAGCACTGTCCGAAAAGCAGTAAACTGAGTAGTCTCCTGCATCTCAAATACTCCATTAAATTTTTCATTGCATCATTAATTCCCATCACTTCACGGTCCTTAATTTTTTTAGACTGTCTTTCTTGGCTGTACAGTCTTGACTAACAAAATAATGAGACAAAGAGGCAGAATGTCAATAGAACTTTCAATCAAATCAAGAAACCTTTACAGAAAATTTCAGTGAATGAAGACCAGTTGCCAGAGCTGGTATGACAAGGGGCAAGGATTACAATTGCAAAGATAAATAAAATTTAAAAGGATACATCCACCAATTTTTCATTTCTCCCACACACTGGTTCACTCAACTCATTCTTTTGACAAAAGCTGCTTTGAGGGGAAGGGGCTTTAGTTACACTTTCCTGGGCTTTGCATGTGACCACTGAGCACCACAGAGGTGACAGCCTGACAGACACGACCAGGGCGCAGTCAGCCCTTTTGTTATGGTTTAATACAGCAACACTTAGCAGCTCACTGAGAGCAGAAATGAAGTTCTGCTGCAACAGCCCTGCTTCAGCAAAGGTCTTCACAAACCAAGTAACAGCTGAAGGACCCCCTACTCACCTGTTTGATGGGGAAAGTAGCACATAGTAATGCAAACAGCTAAAGAAACTTCTTTTTGATCCTGAAAAGTCAAAAAGGAGTAAAAGAAGTCCCAATTCAGCATTGTGCCCACATGACAAAACCCAGGGTCTTAAAAGGCAGACTGCATACTCCCAACATTTGTGGAGGGCACTTTGTCTCCCTCCCTCCCATGCAGGATAACAAATGTCTATTCACCTGCAGCCCCGGCTTGATAGAGACCATTCTGGTGTCTGAGAAATTATAATTTTGGTTTATTTTTCCCTACCCTCCATGCTGGGCTGGCTGCCAGTTGAAAAATAAAAATGTCTCTGGGTACCAAACGGAAATCCCAGAGAAATGGCCCATCCAAGATTTTAAAAGCCTATTCAGCTCCCAGGGAGGGACTTGCCTACCTCAAGAGGCTGCAATAAACACATCCAAGGGCAGCTATCACCATTTCAGCACCTTTGATTCCTTTACAAGTTGGTCCCAGCTTTTGGGGGCATACTGGGGCTGCCTCTCACGGACTGACAACACATTAATGTCTTTCCTTATGCACATTCAGAATATTAGCAGAAAAATGTAATATACTAATTCATATTTTCAAAGGTTTTGGTTTAGCTTTTTTAGACGTGTTTACTTTAAAAACTACAATTACTTTCTTCTGTTACCTGCTGACACCATACGAAAACTACAACCCTTACAAGGTGCTAAAGAACCCAGAGAAACACTGAGTGCACTTAATCCCACTGATGTCAAAGGGATTTTAGCTTAATCAGTACTTCACAGCATTACATCTATGCAGGGATGGCTAATTAGACTAGCAGGTCTCATCCTGCAAATCACAGTGCACATACAGATCTATGGAGCAAAGAATTTTACCAGCACCATGGGTCACCAGCTGAGAGCACTGCAACACAAAGCTGATTGCTGCACTAAGACTTTAAAATGCTGTATCATGCCCAATCCTATTTTTAAATCTGTCAATCTGGAGACAAAAAGCCCCCCATAAAAACCCAAACCACAAAACACAACAGTTCCTACAGGGCAACAGCTGTTAAGATCTTCAGCAGTACGGGCACAAAACCAGTAGGGTTCTAACTGGAGCAGCAAAACAAGCCCACATTGAGCATCTTACTAAAAGGTGTAAATTAAACAGACTGTCTCATTGATATGTCAGACGAAAACTGTGGTAAGCTCTAGCAAAGCTTACTACAAAGATTTGCTACAAAGATTTGCTTGTGAATCTGGATGTAAAGATGTGAGTCTTGGGGTTGGTCCCATGCAGGGCCAGGAGTTAGACTCGATGATCCTTGTGGGTCTCTTTCAATTCAGCATATCCTGAGATTCTGTAATACAGTTGGGGTTACCCATAAAGGTATGACCTTTCCTTATCAGCTCCATATGCATTTCACTTGTAGCACCCTAGCAATGCTTTAAATGTACGTAGATATTAAGTTTTACTATTTCCTAGTCTTAAGATTCACATTTTTTTTAATCTCATTCAATTTAACAGGCGTAATAAGCAGCTCAGAACATCCTTCTGGTGGTTTTCAATGTCTGCTCTGCTCCAGCACTACAGTGTCCCTCTGTCCCCTGTCCCTGGGGGTACATGCAACAGCTGGCAGACAGGAGCCAGTAGTCTGGTCTCAGCCTCCTCGTACAAGCTTTAACAGGACCGTAACTATCACTGCGCATGCTGCAGGGGCTGACCAGCACAATGCAACATCTGCAAAACAGGAAAAAGTTTGCTGCTGACCAGATCCGGCAAGGTGCCACACAGAGAAAACTGTCAACCCTGGTGCGGGGTCTAAACCTGTCCTTTGAACACATCTGCCTGGTATCACAGATATCCTGCATTAAAAACTGCCTCTAAAATCACATTGATTTAGAGTGATTGGAATGAACACAAGATCAATTGCTGCTACTGAGAAACCTGGCTCCTAGTGGATTAAACACCTTATCAAAGCCCAGTGCTCTGTGCACACTCCGTGTTCCCCTTGTGGCACCTCACAGAGGTGAGCGTGTCACTGCCCTCCCTCAGAGCACAGCAGCTGATGTGCCAAGTCTGCATTCCAGCAGCCTGTGGATGTGTCATGCAGGGTCACAGTCACACATCACACCCCTCTGCTGAGCAGTGCCACCTCAGGAGCATTTTAAACACCTTCTGGTTCTTCTGCCAGGCTGCTCCCAGGCAAACCCCTGGCTAAAATTCACCTCCCTGGCTCCTTCCTGAGAGGCACTGAGAAGGCACCAGCAGCAGGGAAGCAGGAGCCCAGCCCATCCAGGCAGACTGTTCTTCTCCCAAGGAAGACACAGTTGCATGCGGCCCAAAGACAACCATCCTAATTTGCCCAAGTAAGCACTGCATCTCTTCTCCTGGCAACATTTTCAATCTATTGCAGTGAAAAAAACCCAGAAAGAATATAAATATATTTTAAAAAATATCTAGAAACATGCCTTGAGCATCTCCCTGGGCACTCTTGTGATACCACTGATTCTCTGCCTCACTGCAAGCCTGTGACTTGCTTTCCACACAAAGAAGAAAACTTATCTCCTTCCCCACCTCTGAATTCTCCCAGACACTGAGCCCTTAGCGGAAAAGGCAATACACAGTCATGAACACTTATCCTAGCATTATAAACAGAAATTACAAAATTCTGGGACACCAATATGGACTCCTGTATTACCATTTACTTACCCTTTTTACTACTGTTAAATATTAATAGCATCAAGGCACAGTTTTCATGGGGCATGCTTCAGCTCTGAATCTCAGAGGTTCCATGCCTCCCCTAATGGAAGTTATCAGCATCTTCATCTTATAAACAAGGAAATCAAGGCAGGCACTGGAAGCCAAAGTGACTTGCCCAAGGTCATCCTGCTGACAAAAGGCAGAGATGGGAATGCAACTCAAAGCATCTCCTGTACCCCAGCACAGCAAGAGCGAAAAATTATCTCACACCACGCATATCAGTTTTGCATTTGTCTCTACTGGTTTACAATAATTAGTACACAAACACCAACTCACAGGTGTTTGGACCCTGTGCTCAAAACAACTGCCAGTGACAAAAATCTTACTGACCAAAGTGCATTTGGGTCCCAGCCTCTTCTTTCACTGCTTTCCAGTTCCTGCAACTCTCATCAACGAAGCATATTTGGTAACCGATCCGTGCAAAAAACCCCGTTGCTCATCTTTACATAATGGACTGTTTTAACTAAAGCACGACCCTGCCGAGAACCCTCTGAGTCCTCAGCGCCCACCTGGATGAAGGGAGCACAGCAAACAGAGAGCACTGCGCTGACCAAAAAACAGAGTGCGCAACAGCTTTTGCCAAACAGCCCCGCTATCTTCGTTCTTTCAGTGCTCGCCTGTGCAGGCAGCCCCGCCTGACGACCCAGAGCCTCAGCAGTGCGGACAGCGGGAGAATGGACTGGAATCTCTGGGACGTGCCCAGCCGCACACATGTACCGCGGGGAGCACACAGCGATCCAGGCCGCGCTGTGCTGACAGGCACCGCACAAAGTCCTGCTCGGAGCCTATGCCACCGGGGAGTAATGCTGCTGTTACCGTGTGCGCGTACATATATATACAGTGTGCACAACGGGGGGTGTGTATCACATAGCCGCGAACACATTGCATACACAGTATTATCTGCAAACTCAGACTCGCTGTGCTTTCCACACGCTTTCCAAGGCGTACTTATACAAGCACCCTCGGGATCCGCACCGCCTCAGCATCCCCCGCGCTGCTCCGCAGGCAGGGGCGGAGGCAGACGCGGACAGGAGACAGACGCGGACAGGAGGCAGATGTGGACAGGAGGCCGAGCGCAGACCGGAGGAGGGATGTTCGTGTGCCCCTTGCAGCCCCCGGCCCCGGCAGCCACCCCGCGCCCCGGCCCAGCCCCGGCACGGCTGCACCGCGCCCGGCGCCCCCAGCCCCGAGCAGGGTTCCCGGGCAGCGGCTGCTCCTCACCTGGTGGCAGAGGATGGTCCGCTGGACCAAGCGGGCGTAGCCGTCCAGGCGCACCCCCGAGTTGCTGCGACTCCTCATCGCCCCACGGCCGGCCCGGCTGACGGCCGTACTCGGAGATGGCGGCGGCCTCTCCCCGCCCTCACGGCGGGGGGGGGCGGGGGGGGGGGGGGCGGGGGGCCCGCCCCCCAGGGGNGGGGGCGGGGCGGGGCGGGGCGGGCAGCGGCCTCCGCCCTCAGGCGGCGCGGGGACTGCCGATGCACAAGGACCGAGCAGAGGAGGGAGGGTCCGCCTGGCGTGACAAAAGCCCGGCTGAATTTGTAGATTTTATACCTCTTCCTAATTTCGTAAAATAAAACCGAGAAGGCCAGAATACTCGTACGAAGCTTTTCTTTCCCCCCCGCCTCAGAAAACCCCACCGTTTTGAGATCTGAATGACTGAAGACCAAAAAAAAAAACCCAAAAAAAAAGCAGCAAGACTTTATCATGTTTTCTCACGCCTTGGCTTCCCCACTTAGCAAAGAAACAAGACTTGGAGATTTCCAAAGGAAATAATGAACCGGCTGTTCCCATAGGCACTCCCGAGGGGCACTGAGCAAGGCAGGTTTCTGACTCGATTCGCTCTTGCCTGGTTGCACTTCCCCAACAGGAGCGAGCAGGAATAAGGGGTGACGGCAAAGAAAACCAAGGGCTAGAAATTCACAAACAGTTAAAAAACCACAAACCAACGAACGTGTTTACATACAGGTGCAAAACTTTCGCATTCCCTCTGTGCTCCTGGCTACTGGAAGAAAAAGTGTTAGACATGACTGGGTGCTGAAGCACGGAACAGATGCTGAAGGTGTGGGATTCACGCAGAATTCGGATTTTTTTCCCGTTGTCTTTTTTCTCATGTGAAATTGTAGCACTAACAGAATTACTGTAACTTTTCCTCGCTGTGCTTCCTTCACTGTGTCACTGACAGTCGTGGCTGGGAAAAAAGCGTTCACAGACGTGTTCGTTCCTTTGGCGGCCGTCGGACAACACCTCTGTAGGTTCCGCACAGCAGCAAGGGGACAGAGCTCGGACCTTCATCATCTCCATCTGCCAGAGCCGTGCGGTGACATCTGCGTCGTGCCAAAACACGGACCAGTTCACTCTTCTCCTGAACTCCGCACCAGCTTCCTCCTCCAGGGCACTGCTTTGCACAGAGACTGAACTTAGGGACCAGGTCTGCTGAGCAGGGTGGTGCCAGCTGTACACGGCACGCTGCTGCTTATTTTTGACTAAGCTTAAAACCTCCTTACAGATCCCCCGAGTTAGCTTTGCAGCCACACGCCGATGCACTGAATTTTACTTTCTGTTCTGGGCAGGGGTTGCAGCTTTCCCCGAGCTCTGGGTGCGGTGGTTAAACAATGTCTGGAGAGACCAAGTACCAAAAGGATACTGTAACACCCAATGTAAAAACACGTTTTCAGCTAGTTTAAGGATGATAATTATTTACTAAGCTAAAATAATATGCTGGTGTGAGCAAAATTTTATGACAGTATGTGTGTGCTTTTAAGTGGCAAAGTCAGAAAGGACTCCCCACCCTTAGGAATATACAAAATAAAAATTATTTCTAAAATCCTGACATAGTGTGCAAAAATAAAAACAAAAGGAAGACTCCGAGCAGGTCAGTGACAGTGGAATATGTGTATTCATGGGGGATTTAATTACTGAAGCCAAACTCAGCTACGTGCTTTTGCTTATAGCATTCTTGTGGGAGAGCTTCAGCAGACTTGAAGGCAAGCATCAGCTGGACAGATTTATGTCAGGGTTTTCTCTGCTAAAATCCACATCGGCTAAAACCATGAAAGGTAAAATATGTAGCAGACAATAAATGCAAAAGCTGGGTCAGCATTTTCTCCAAGAGGTTATGTACTGTAGATCCTGTAATCTGAAGAAGTGTAACACAGCCCAGTATTAATGACACATTTATCTAAAAGACAATGTTTATATATTTTGAGTTGTACTTGCTGCAAATTTATTACTTTTTTTACAATTGAAAATATAAATATAAGAACATTAAATAAATTTACAAGAAACACTGCAAAGGCAATTAGCCAAATAGTTAAAGCATTAACAGAAATGTATTCCAGCTACTAGCATTCCAGGATGGGCTTTTACTGACATGCAGCTAAAACCCTGTGGATAAACACAACAAATACTTAAAATTCTCACCTTAAAAACATAGTCAGGGTAATCTTGGACATAAGTGACTGAAAGAACCTATGTGTTGCCCACAGAACCACAACAGGGTTTGAGTACTGAAGAGGTTCAATTGCTGAACTAGAACAGAGCCCCAGACAGCAGGCATTTAACTCATGTTTTCTGTTGAGGAGAGCATTTTCAGGGCTCCCCACCAAGCCCTCAGGGAAAGCAAAGCCCTTGCTCCCTTTCAGCATGCACCTGCTTCATGCAGCCCCCTTTACAGGGCTTGGTACCTCTGCAGTCCAGCACCAGTTTGTCCAAGTTTGCTCCAGGAGCATCCAACCTTTGCCCACTAACAAAATTTAAAAAGCAGTGGCCACAGCTGCATATCTGTGAGAGGAGAGGTAAAACCAGGACTTAGACCAATTTCTGTTCAGGAGGAATCTTCACAATGTTGTATGGGCTTTCAGCTGTTTTACATTAAGAACCAAAATCAATTTTTTCAGGTAAGTATCACAGGAGGAATGAAATTTTCCTTCAGCCATTACTGAGCTAGGGCGTCAGGATTTGGTTTGCCAATCGAGAGCCAAAGCACAAGCAGAAATATTCATTAGAATAGCTCAAGAGCTGCCCCTTAAAAATAGCCATGCAATGAAACAAACAATTTCTCAGCCATTAAATATGGTAGCTGTCATTTATTATTCCTATTTTTTCTTCAACCTCCTCCCGCCCCTCCAACTTCTCTGCTTTCATCACTGCGAATGAGAAATGGCAGTGTATTTAATCTCACCACTCAAGATAAACACTGACCCTGGTGAAATCCACAGCAAAAACTCTGTTGAATTTACTCAAGCCACCAACACAACTTAGTTGTACCTAATAACCTATTAACTACTTTATTTAGCACTCCCTCATTCATGGCACTCTACTTGAATTATACCCAGTTCCTATCCCTCTGTGTTATACTAAAAGGTAGCTAAAGGTTCAAGACCAGCTGGGTTTGTTATTTACAGTTCTGTATCTAGTGAATATATTTAAACCACTGTAAGTGACCCACTTACTGGACAAATTGATTTCTGTATCATTCTATGTTAAAGTTAATTAACTAAAGAAAAATGCAAACTTACAATAAAAGTTACAAACAAAATACCAATTTTCTATACATAGGAATATTTAAATTTATATTACAAGAAATAAATACAAAAGTATCATTGAGATGCTTAAAGGTTGATATTTTTCTGCTTATGTACATCACTACAAAGTTTGCTACTAAAACGTACAAAAAGTTGAGGACAGTGTAGCTAACATTTTTTAAGTTAACATCGTTTGTATGCACAAGTTGTAACTTTCTACATTTATACAATACTACTAAGATTATATCCAGATAAACTTAATTGTAATGAAAAAAGTCTAAACAAAACTTTTGTTTAAATGTAAAAAAAAACCTCAAAAAACTCCACTCTGATGAAGAATCAAAATGGAAATGTGGCAGCTGTAATCTGACATCTAAGACCTTGTCAAAATAGTAGGTTCCTTTTTTTTCTTTTTTAAATAATTGTCCTCGTCAATCCACTGCATGGCTGCCCTGAAGTTCCAGTTCCATATATTAAATAAAACCAGTTCTTGGTCTGCTCACATTATGTAAAACTGCTAAAGTAAAACTCTACTTCACACTGTAAAACAATGTGCTAATGTGCTGTTTAAAAGGAAATCACATTTTCTCCATAGAACTTAAGCTTGCTCTCTTTGAAGTCCTTCTGAGCGAGATTTGGCTTTCTTGGCTGCTGGTATCATCCTTGTCTTGAAATACAAGTTGTTTGCCTGAAAAGTCATGGAGACACACATCACCATTCTGTACACTGAAACAAACACCATTCTTCTCACTGGAAAGATGGCCTGTTGAAACAAAAAAGTGCATCCCCTATCAGAAAGGTTTAGAATCCAGCCTCCCATGCTTTTTCAGTCACTGTAGGAAGTTAATACATTCTCATTTTATTCCTGCAACAATTTTAAAATGTAGATTTTTCTGTACATATTTTATATATATTTCTTCTCCTGTATGAAATCCTGAGATTTGAGAGATGCTAATATATTTATGCACAATAGGATTCCATATTTTAAGTAATGAAAGTCACAATTCTCAAAATGTAGATTTGACTTGGAAAGTGTCACTAGATGAGATACAAAATATTCCTCATTTTAATGTTTTGCTTTATCTAATTAAGTTTCAAAGGGATCTCAGGTATGCCATGCATCTGAAAGAAGAGTGTTTGAGAAAACAAGGAAATTCTTTTGCCTTTGAAAGTAATTCAACTTATAGAATTTACTTCTGCAGGCCAGTCAGAATATGGCCTAGTAGGTCTAGTCATGGGTCAAAACCATATTTAGACGGCAGAGAATCTTACATATTTAGATGAATCCACAATGAACACATAACACCACTGCTGACTGAAGCCTTTTAATGAAATGCTCCACAAATGTTCAGTTCACTGGATAAATCTCCTGCCTCTATGTGCCACATCTAAATATTTTTAATGAGAATTTGGATGTTTTTATTCTAAGGATTTGTGCAAATGCTTCTCTTTGGAGGTTTTTTTTTTCTTTTAATTTAGTTATTAATTTAAGCAGCCATCAAGCATTTGAACAGGCACAAATGTAGACAGGGTAAGATGAGCAGAAGAGCTTTGTTCATCAATTCAAATAAAAGGCTGAAATTACAGAAAATAACCTTGCTTACTGACACTGTGATTGTTGTTTAACTCCCTGCCTGACTATAACTCTTTTATTTTAGGAGTGCTCAAAACAGCTGTGCCCTAACGTTAGGGCAAAAGCTGAGAAGAAAATAAGGCTTTCCTGTGAATAAATTAAGAAAAGTGGTTTGTATTCCTCAGTGAGGAAATCTGCAGGTTCAGCCATGTGATACCTAATGACAGTTTCCCAAACAAGGAAATCTGTAAGAGGAAAACTGAAAAAAAGGAAATATTAGAATGCCATGAAAAGATGAAGTCCAGTAGGAAAGCAAAACCACAAACTATAGAGACATCTCAAATTTACCCTGCTAAGTCATTCAGTCCTGAATCTGGAATAGCATTTCAGTGGAAGCAGTGAGGCCAAAACCACAAAAGTGTTTACAGCTCACTATATTTACGATATAGGTCTTCATTTCTAGAGTGTTTTTGGCTTTGGAGATCACTTTTTAAAATGATGCACTACAATGTTATTTTCAAGTTCTAGCTTTGAGAGCAATCAGGGGCAGCAAATTAGAAGGTCCCATGTTCCTGTCTAACAGCAGTCTAATACCTTTTGGAGGCATTAGCCCAGCTTTCCTGAGATACAACTGCCCCATGTTTGGAAGATTAGGCGGAAGGAATTGCCTCAAAGAGCTTTGCTGGGAGCTATCCAAGCATAGGTTTAGCCTCTTCTCATGGAAGTTCTAAGGACCCAGAAAAATTTAGTCAAATTATGTAGGCAAGGTATCATACAACCCTCTTGATATGAATGGAGGATGTGGCACAAGGTTCGCAGCATTCAAAATACACAATAAAGTAGGGAATTAGGCAGGTCATCTGAGACACCAATGTTTGTAAGGGCACAGGAACAAGGTTCTGTCAAAGTTCTTTCAGCTGCTTTTGTCTGAGAAGCTTTTGGCACAGGACACACAGACTCACACTGGAAAGGTCTGATTATGTGAATAAAGTAGGGCAGAATCAGAGCATGTCCTACAGAATTGGCATGACTCAATGGTTTAGATCATCAATTTAGCATCTCACTTTAAAATACCAAAAACAATAAAACTTCTTCCAGAAAGCCACAACAGGCTCATTCACTCAGTTGCCACAACAAACAAGTTCAATAGAACATTTCTGCTATCTCTCTTTCTGTTGAAAAAGCAGCCAAAATGCTTTTGTAGCTGTGTATAAGCATGCCAAATGTTGCAGGGAGAGATGGCTTCTTTCATCAAAGTAATTAACACAGCAGGGAAAAAAGAACCCTACAAGACATGCAGGCTTTTATGCCTGAAAATTTCTCTCTTTGAAAGGAAATACTTCTATCTAGAAATATGGCCTTACTTTGTATTTAATGATAGTGAGAGTTACTGGATTCTTGTTCTCAACTGACATGTTAGATATAAAGTATGTTAATTATTGCATTATGGGGTGTTCAAACAGGGAGATTTTACAAAGAAATGTTTTTTTTTAAAAAAAGCTCAATTTGGAAAGCTGTTCAGGGCATGTCCAAATGCCATCTCCTGAAGTGTTGTGATTTCTTTGCAAGATGCAGTTAGTACCCTCACAGGAACAGTAACCTCTAACCCACAAATGAATTCCATAGCTTTTACTCTACATCTGAGAGATTATCTGCTGATATTATCCTGTTGATTATGAGCTGTCTTCTGACAGCACAGTCCAAGAAATGAGGACAACACAACCTCTGCAAGCATGTTCAACAACTTCATAATAAACATTCTATTTGATGACATGACTTCTTAGCCTCAACTCATGATCAGCAAGGAAAACTACCTCAGGCACACAGGAGTAATGTCCTCTGAGTTTTGTCTGACTTGGGGTTTTATACATTACAGATTTGTAAGTTATTTTTCTGTTTGAAAAGTTGATTGTCTTTACTGAGAGTGCAAATCAGCAGCATGACATGTGCCCTGAAACAGTGTGAAGAACTAGATTATGTTCATTGAAAAAAGGTCGGTTTTTAGTAAGTACATTCAATGGTGATTCTAGTCTATTTTTCTTGGCAGGCAAATAAGCCAGAGCAAACTGCAAGTGAAATTGAGTGCAGTGTTATGTACACCTGCATTTCAACTTCTCAGGAACAGAGCAGAGGGCAGCAGTTCAGAAGACAGTACTATGTTAGAACAGGAAGGATGAAGAATTTTACTTCTGAAGAAATACTGTTTTGCATTATACTTACCATTTCCATTTGCATGGACTGAATAATCATTATTCATTAGCAGTGTTGTAGAGTTGGTGGAGTTACTGTTTGATTGTAAGGAATTGGAAGAACTGGATACTCCTTGATTTACAGTCTGCTTCTTTAAACCATTTGTAGCAGTTCTACTCCAGTCTACAACAGGTACATGACACCAAAAATAACACAACTCATACAAGTAATATACAAAAATGTAGTTAATAACACAACTGAATTGAGATAAACCCAAGGTTTTACACACTTCTTGCAGTATTCAAGACAGAATTATATTCTCCTAAGAATTTAAAGACACTTGATGTTTAAAATTATTTAATTACTTTTCTCCTGTCCCTTTTTAAAATACAAGCAGCCAACTGTCATAGTTTTAAAACTGCAGACCAGATCAGAGGAATAACTGAAGTGCAGTTGATCCTCTAAGTGAAAGTGTATAAAAGTATATAGCTTTACAAGAGGTCGAATACTGAGTAACAAAACAACATAAAGTAATTAATGTCTTTTTTGGTTTAAACCATGCGTCAATATGTTTTTGTGGAAGTCACTGGCAAAACTACAGTTGACCCAGAAGCTGGAACAAATCTTACCGTTTCTAACTGACCAAAAGTCTTCTGCAAAGACATGCCTTTACCCTGCAGTGGAAGAGGTCAACTCTTAGCAGTTGACAGCTTAAGGCAACAGCATGTAAACATGCAAGAACTGCATCAGCTACCACCTTTAAAGAATATAATTTTAGAGGTTTATTGTATCTTGGATAATAAATTAAAACTGCAACTGCAGCAACATGATTAATTGCTTTTCTTTTTTTTTTTTTGTAATCATTACAAAATACCAGGAACTTAACACTGACTATAAATATTCAGATGTCAAAAAAATAAAAATAAAAATTAGTATTTACCAGAGTTTTCAGCCAGCCTGAATTTCCCACAACAAAGATATCTTCTCCACTGTTTACGGACATTCTCCTTCGTTACACAATAGAAGATGAAAATGAAGAACCCTATAAAGCAGTAACATAGAAGACTGTTGAAAAAATTTCTTTTACTACTTCTTAATGAAGGTGTTTTGCTTTTCTTTAATTTCTTTCAAATTTTTACTGAAAAGTAGAAATTTAAACACACCTTTCTTTGGTGAAAAAGTTTACAACTCTGAACATTGCAGAGTACTTTTTCCTTACTCAGATTAGACAAATCATACACACAAAAGAAAAAAACCAACAAATACAACCAAATGCACAAAGTGCATAAAGGTTCCTTCTATCAAATAAAAAGAGACAAATTCTGTTGATCTTGAAATTTACTTAATGCTTTTGGAAAAGAATTCAAAACAATGTCAAAGAGAGGGTGTGATAGCACAGTGTCAGACTACAAAGCTTTTTTAGCACATGGTGTGACACTGTTACATCTTTTATTAGAAGCTAACCTGTTACCACCAATGCTATAAAATTTTGAGCACTCATACAAAGAAAACAGGTAATATTTAAAACAATAATAAATAGTATCCCCTTTACCACAATTTAAAGTATTTTCTAGAAGGGATGGTGCTTATCCCATCTCTTGCCAGTGCCACATTACAGACTCTTGGTCTGCTTCCCATTCACTACTAACTGACACGGGGTAGCATCTGATTTTCCCTGCTTAAAGGTTCATCATCTTTGCCCCCCTTTAATGGAAAGGGGCACTCAGTCTTTGCAGAGTTTCCCATCTGCAATGGAAACAGTTGTACGAGGTTTAGAATGAATCATAAATAATAGTAAATCAACACAGCAAATAGGCGAGAGGTGTTTACATTGAACTGCAGTCGTTGCTTGATTCTCTCTGGGAAATCATCCAGCCAGTCACCTAAGTGCCATTTAAGCAGAAGTTTGGATCCAAACTTCAGAAGGGCAATTCAGGCATATTTACATAACGGTGGACAGCTACAATACCTCCTATTTATATAAAAGCCTTTTCAGCAACTCTGCTTTTGCATATGACCAGTAGCACCCTGACCTTAGCAAAAACTTATGTTGTCATATCTACTTCCCATATGTTCCTAAGTACTATATGGGCCATGCTTAAGAGCTGGGCCACTAACTTCTAGATGTTGCAGCCTTGTCTGTCTCAATGACTCTTTGCTGAACATCACACCTTCCCCAGAAGCCTTAGGGGAACTGGAGAAATTATACTGTTTTCACTGCATTAACTGCATTGTAACACAGACACGTGAGAGTAACTGAGTATTCAAATGTCATCTGTTAGTGAAACACAGTCACTTCCAGCAATGTCTGGTTTGCACACATTTTTAAAATTATAATATTTATAAATATACCATACCTATAAATAGTGTCTAGATTTCCTATGCCTTACCATAACAAAACTTGCAATTTAAGATTACAGTAAAGCAGTATTATCTCTAATATAATTAAAATGTTAAAGCACATATGAAAGTTAAATTTTTATTGCTGATTCAAAAAAATGACATTTCAAAATGTTTGGTTTGTTATATTATACACAGGGGGCTGTTACATGAAGGATAAACTTACCTTGCAAAGTGTTGAAAATGGTAAAGAGGTAAGTAAATACCTCATTTACTGTGAAGAAAGCAAACCCCCAAGTAATTCCCAACAAGAATGTGAGGCCAGCAACACTCCTAAGGTCTTGGATACTGGTTTTCCTTTGAGCACCAAGTTGTTTTTTCTTTTTTATACGACACAGCTGGATCAGCACAACAATAAACATGCTGATATTGATCAGGAATATCAGGCAAAAGTATCCCACAGCAGTAATATAGAAGACAATTCTGTTTTTGATCCAGCAGCTAGAACAAAAGAACAGTCTCTCAACCATCATCAGAAACAGAAATTAAGCTAAACATACATGAGACAAACAGTAGTTTGTTGCACATGCAAACCATTTTTGCCTTTTTAGAAACAAAAGAGTTTGTTTGGCTGAAGGATATGAGTCTTCATATAAGCAATACCCCTAAAACACGAGATACTGTAGAGTTACGCCATTTCAAAGCACTACCATTGCTTCCTTCCCTTCCCTAACTTTACTCTAAAGAAAAGTGGTTTGGAGGACCTCCCTTAACCCCCCAAACCCACCCTCCCGAAAGCACCTCTCTTTAACTCACAATTCATCAGGTCCATTTATTGAAACCTTTCCAGTGGTTATAAGTCCATAATTATCTGGTGATACTGCCAACACAATGGACACAACTACTGCTGGTAACCCTAAAAGATTGAGAAAACACATACATAAAAATCCTAACAGAGACAGTATTATGAGGACTTAAAATTACTATATTTTTCTATGAAATCTACAATTTGTTTCTGAAATTTATCTGTTGAATTCTGTTGAGTACTAGCTGTCTGAAAAATTGCAGTGTTCAAACTACTCAGGAGCACAACTTGCAAAGAAACAAGAGATCTTCTCCACAGCCAGATCCAAAACCTTCTGAATAAACCAACAAATACCATCAGTCTTCAAACTGATGTAAAATATCTGTTACAGGATAACTAATTTTCTTTCTTACATATGTTTTAAGAAACAAATAAGAGATAAAAATCAGGCCCAGAATCTCTTCATCCTCTATCCAATTACATCTGGTTTTGCTGCCTTTTTTTAGCAACAGTGCTATTCCAGAAATGGAATATATATACTTATTGGCATTTATTCTCAAAATAATGGAAGCATGAACATTCAAAATTGATTCTACTGTATTAGCACAAGGAAAATTTATTATCGATTTGCATGACAGAAGCTTCAGTTCTGCATCTGGGGGGACTCCATGCCTCAGAAAGGTGGAACACATATAATGACTACCGAATTTTCATTTCTGACTTGTGTCACATTCACTGGAATTCTTGATAAGAGGAATTATCTATTTAGCATACAACAGGAAAAAAAAATACATACCCCATCCAACAACACAAAATTTAAGAATGTATTTCCGTACATAGGTGTTAAAGACTTTCACAAGGGCCAGATACATGTGGAAAGCTTCCAGGCCCATCCAGGTGAAGGAAACCAAGAGGAAATAGTGAAGAAATGCTGCAACTACAATGCACAGCACTTGTGTATCGTACAGTGCAATCCATGAGTCAAGGAGAAAAACTAAGTTGAGTAGAAGTAATGCAGCACACAGCTGAATAAGTATTTTGGAGGGGTAGTCTCTCCGGATTTTCCTAAAAAAAAGAGCAAATTAGTGACACGATGTCAGTTGTCCATGGATCCCTAGCTTACCCCCTCTCTTGTAGTCCTTAGTGCACAAATGCCAAGAAAACTATTTATATTTTTTCATTCATATACAATGCTTTATATGTTGCATTTAACAACCTAATTCCAAATTAATAGTCTGTATGAATGAAGTTTTTCAGAAGGTTACATAAATACAAACAATAACTTGGAGTCTTAGTGTTTAGTACCATGGTAATTTTTTTTTAAACACTGTATATTGGACGTCTTGTTACAGTGCTTCCCAAACCCAAAATATGACTGTTCTTTATTGCTAAATTCGATTAGGCTCTTGACTGGGCATCTAATGTCTTGATAGAGACGAGTCCCAGTCTTAGAATAATGAAAGAATAAACAAAGAATACTAAGGCATTAAAAATGCTAAAATTCTGCACTGCTTCTTAAATGTTGTATCTTAAACACATTCCTTCACACTTCTATTATGATAATACATTACAAAATACTTCAGAGTGCTGCTTCTTCACTTCTTACTGCATAGGGCCTCATGATAATTCACTTGTTCATAAGATTAACATTTCTGAAGACTGAATCAACACCTTCCTGGTGAACTAGCTGAATCAATACATTACTTGTGGAGACAGAATCCGTAACTACTGGAAAGGACTTTGCAGTGAAGACTACAATCAATCACAATTGAAGAGTAATGGGAGCTTAGTTGAATGGGTACTTACTCAAAGGCTATGTAGGTTACAAGAGTAACAGAAAGAAAAATTGCACTGAGGCCACAGCCTATATACGATATAAAAGTCAGTACCAATTCTTGTGTGGGATTCAAAGGAGTCTTTCCATACAAGTCCTAAAACAGAAACAGAAGTTAATTTCAGAGAACATGTTTATTTAATGGAAAAAGATAAAAACCCACCAAAATAAACCAAAATGCACCTTTCCCTCTGCACTCAAAAATTTTAAAAAAAAATGGAATCCATTCTTTTCATTATGGCTCTTATAAACAGTTAGATGAAAAACCAAAAAAGCCAAGCTAGTCCTGTAAAGAGCAGGGAGTTGGACTCCTTGATCCTTAAGGGTCTCTCCCAACTTGAGATACTATTTTATGATTCTATGACTTTAATCATGAAAACCCAATTGATCTAAAACTTGTTTTAAATTTGATTTATCCTACATTTTATTTGTTAGAATATGAACAGCTGACTAAATGTAAAAGCTTCAGCAATTAAGAGGTTTTTTCCTCCAGTGGAATTCATGGACTCCCATTTAACAAGCAGTTTAAACACAGGACTAATTGTATGGCTATTTGTACCAACTGTGAAGTGAATAGAACCTGAATATTAGTTATTAGGTAGTATCTGCTTATTAGGTCCTCACTTGCTTAAGATAACACAAGGTTAAATGTGTTCTTGAATAAGGGTAAGATTGCATAATATTTAAAATAATTACCATCAAAACTGCAAAACTTGTGAGATGGTTGCATGAACAGACTGTTTCATTGACTCTACTTTCTTTAACTGTGCAACCTTCATATGACCAGCCTCCATGTCCACCTGTTAAAGAAAGCAGCTTTGTTATTCATAAAAGGCTTTATTCATATTAACTTGAGTTCACATAGCTAAAACAGCACTGAATCTTGGGTGATAACAAGTACTTACCATTTTTATTAAAGTCCCAAAACACACATCTAACTGTTGAATTATCCTGTTTAGGAGGTAAAAGGAAAAAAAAAATGCTAAACTGTGAGTTTAGGATCAAATGATTTATGAATTATCTACAAAATGCAGGCAAGAACACTGTATACAGCAAACATGCCTGTTCTACAGGAACACAAAATTAATTTAAGCACATAGAATGGATTAATATTGCAAACTGCATGTAAATATATGTTGAACAAATTTGAAGTCATCATATAGGAGCTAGCTCTTGCGCTTATGCAAAGATTCTGTTCCTGGCAGAACCTTTTGAACGCTCTCTCACTCTTTTCCCACACTGTACTAATTCTTGGGATTTCTCATCCTTCCATACTTTGTAACTTTTGAAGTCATAATCACATAGAAAAGGAAAAACCCATTTGCAAATATTTGATCACTTCCGACTATCACGATGTTAAACATTTACATACAGATTTCCCCACACACATGCAAATTCTAAAAATACTAGCAGCAATGCACTATGTTGCTATAAATACTAATACTTTTACAGTTGCATCTCAAAACTCATTATTACATCAAAACAAGTAAAGATGCTGCTAAGCTAGCTTCTGAAAAAAGCTTAAGGTGCATTAGTGGAATCTCTTAATCTTTCAGTTTACAATAATTTAGTATTTAAAACTCTGTTAAGATAGGGGATAGAAGCCTTTAATCTTTAATGCTCATTTAAGAAAGAGATGGTGTATAAGAGTCCTAATACTTCAGATGACACAATCCTGTGCTTCAGTTCCCTAAAGAAAAAAGGCTTTTATTATTTTCAGGCCATGCAGCAACCCACAAATGTCATGACTACAGCATCTTCCACAGCAACCCACACCATCAGTCTTCCATCTAAGAGGTTCTACCCTTTGTAGAATAAAAGAGAAGGGTAAATAAGAAAGATAAAAGCTGGAGGCATAAGTGATAGAGCGAAATTACCTTACGCTATTTGAGAACCCAAATTTATACCAGTGGTAAATAAGCAAAAAAGAGTGATTTTTAACATCCAGGTGGAGATGAAATGTCCACACTAGTAAAGCAGAACAAACCGATCTGTATTAGTACAGTATTTTCTCTAAAACAACTTCAGTGGAGGCAACAAAACTGTAGTTTAAGTCTGCCAAAATGTGAATCATACCTGATTAGGCTTGGTATTCTGCAAAATGACAGTAACATTTGCCTTTAAGTTGCTAATTGTGAGGTTAGCTACACTTGATGATATAACACTGCTGATTAAAGATGCATTCCTCAAGGACAGATCCTGGAATGACAAAAAAAGTGCCATATTTTAAAATCTTGAAGGAAACAGTAGTGTAGTACAGCACTCACAAGCTCAGTTACTATGCAGTATAAGCACTGGACAAAAATAATTACTTTTTAAGTGAGAAGCTTTCAAATGTGTTTTGTGGGAAAAAATATCCATTCATATCTTGCTCTAAGCTTTAGTTTAAAAGTCTTACAAACAGCGGGCCAAAAAAATACCTGGAACACAGTGGTCTTTCTGAAGAAGTTGAATATAATTCTAGAAGCCAAGTCCAACTCTTCAGTGGGTAAATCTGTCAGCAATGATGAAGGAAGTGTAATTGATCCAAGATTATTTAAATTCTGAATTGCCTTACCTCCTAGAGAGATCTGAAAAATAAACACCAGGATTATGCTTCGATTCAGTCTCCAAATAAGTAAGTAATAACTTTTTTTCAGTTCGAAACTTCAAAATACACATCTCTCTAATCACTGTCACAAACTCACATACAATGCATTGGAGCATTACGCTCCTGCTCCAATGCATAAATAACATCTACAGGACTGAAAAAGATGCATCCCCTTTCAGGTATGCCTATCACTGAAAATCTGGCTTTACTCATTTGCTTACAGGACAGAACACACCACTGTAGTGGATAACATTGATTTGGAAAAGGTGAAGAGCAACAACACAGGTAGGTCTATGTAATTGTGTAGGGAGATCAACATTTCACAGCACAAAAGCCTGCAAAGGCAAAGAATTTTTATACTCCATAGGAAGTAAGTCAGAATGCAGAAAAAGTGTAAATAGCCATTATTTGTCAACCTATTTTTAAGTTCCATGGGTTAAGTAAAATCTGAGAAACAAAGCCTAACTTTTTGATCAGCTAGAAAAAATTAGAAAAATAAACTGGAAAGCTACAATTCAGGTATCTCAAGAGCTTCGTGATCAGAACTTTCACCCATTCTATGTCCTGTGCTTACAGGCCAGAGAGATCTGTTTAGTACAAAATATCTCAATGTGCACATTAGTCCTTTACATACAAATATCATCACCTCAGAGTTCCTCGGAGATGTGAAATATTAGAAGTACTGCAGAAAGATACCTGAGTATTCAAAGAATGGTTGTAATAAGAATAACAGTGTGAACTCCCTACAGTGCCCTCAGCCTGTGGTTTAACTCTTCTGCTTAGATCAGGGCACTGCAAATGTTTTTGACCCATGCATCCCCTAAAAGTTTTTGAGCATGAACCCAAATATACCTATCTGTAAGTTACATATATGTAACACTGTAGTAATAAATTATGCAAGTTATAAAATATAAAAAATATAAACTGTTAAATGAGGTTAAATAATATTTTTAGCAATGTATTTTTTATTTATTGATCATATAAGCAACATTTTCTTCCTGCACTGCAATGGACTGTCATGCACACACCCTGGGGTACACAAACCCCACTTTGGAGATCATTGGTATAGAGAGCCCCCAAAGAAATCCCAAATCAATTCCACAAAAGCACTCCTGTTGGTCTAGTTTGAAGTAGATGATACTTATTGAAAATCTTCAGTGTTACATTGCCAGTGCCATGAAATTTTTTTAGAAATCATTACTCAGCAAATATCTGTATGTCAGTAATACCACCTCCTAGTCACCTCACATCCATGCACTATATATTGCTACGAAACAGGAAAGAACTCAAATGTTAAGATCTTATATCACTTTCAGCAACACAGAAAAGTTCCAGTTCTACTTATGGCTCATGATACATTAAGCTATTTTCTTCTCTGAGGAGGCAGAATGTGCCAAAATATGTCCAAAACTCTCTCTCTCCTTGCTTATGTCTCCAAGGCTGGTATTGTCCAAATTATTATTTCCTCTGCAAGGAGGGAGGTTTTGAATGAGATAAAGGGGATCCAACCAGACTTTCTAAGCACTTCTTTACTTCTTTCTTGGTGAGATGCCACTAGTGACAAATGTCTGAGCATCATTATCCAAGCAATATACATACTAGTTCTTTCCTGGAACCCTCTGCAATTATTTCCTTCTAACAGATGAACCCATCTGGCAACACTCCTTGACAAATTTCAGCATTGTCATGGTGGTTGAATAAATCACTCATAATTCAGGGGGTTTTTGAGGCAAAGTTATTCTGCCAAGCACTTTGACCATTCTGGTGTTCTGTACCCTCCTGTGGTGGTTTTACTTG
>VZTX01001901.1:50613-65644 GCA_013400915.1 Pardalotus punctatus | reverse complement strand
CGGGCCGGGCCGGCCGGGCCCCGCGCACCGCAGGTAGGCAAAGGCCGTCATGGCTCCCTTTGCCGGCCCGGAGCTGTGCGGCTGCCGGAGGTGGAAGCTGGCGGGGGGAGGGCGGTGCGGAGGAGATGCGGCCCCGCTACCGGTCGCGAGGCGGTTGAATGCCCGGCGCCGGGCTGGCTCCTCGGGCCCCCTCCCTGTTCTCCGGCGAGGGAGGGAGGGATTCGCCGGGACCGAGGCGAGCAGTGGGATCGAGTTGCTCCCGCGGGTTCCTTCGGGGGGAGCCAGTGCGGAGCCGCCCGGGCGGCCGGAATGCGGCCGCGGCTCCGCTCCGGGCCATGGGGGGCGCCGGGGGAAGCGATCGTGGAGGACGGTGGCAGCGGCGGCCTTGGAAGGGCTGCCAGGGAGGGGCGCCCGTGCAGGCCGCGACGATAGCGGAGCTGGAGGGCGGCCCTGCCCGCGCTCCCTGTGGGCGGGCAGCAAGAAATACTAGGATATAGTATAGGATACTGAAGTGTGTGGGGTAATGATCATTCCATCTTCCTGGTTTGATTTAGTGGGAACTCGTGTTAAACCGTACGGTCTTCTGTCTTCCTGTTCCTGCTCACAACTGTAAGTGGGTAGCGTTACGTGTGTTCCTGGAAATGCTTCCACTATGTTTTGTGTATTGCTAAGCAGATCTTAGCAGAACATTAATATTTATCTGCCTCTTCAAGCAGACATTTTTTCTTTAAAATTTATATCTGTTTTGTCCTGAATTCAATACTATGTCAAAAGTTAAGACACTAGGTATAGTGCAGATAGACAATAAACTGTTTGCACCCCACAGTGCTAAGAAAATTTAATTTCCGTAACTTTTCCTATCCTGCAGCTAGTAGTTAGCAGAAATTGCCATCTTTATGGCATCATCCATGAAAAGTTGCATGAAGAAGTGTAATGGCATAAAGAAGTGTATACTGGAACGCATCTGCGATCAAACAAAAAGCAAGACAGGTCTTCTCTGCATTTTGTGTATTTTGTTTAGATCTTCACATTTTTTACATATAATTAATATAGAGACTGTTGTTCTCTAGACATTGTTTTTTGTGGTTTTCACAGACAGCAGAAAAAGTTTGTTTTTTTTTTTCTCACAAAAGGAAATGGTGATAAAATGGTCAGCCATGAACAAGTAACACAAAAAAAAATTATATTTTTGAGTTAGAGACATGACATCAAACATGATGCCATCTTTCACTGTTAGTGGAAAAGAACCCAGTTTATTTTTGGTATGTCTTTAATTGCAAACATACCTTAAAATTGTGTTAAAGTTTTCCTTTGCTATTTTAGGTATTTTGGGAGAAACCTTGAATATCCGGTGAGAACACTAAAGCAAACACATACAGCATCTGGAAAACATACAGAGTACCAAGAAGTGGATTCCTGATATTCACGTCATAACCTGAGTGGACTTTTATTTATTTTTTAAACTTTTTAATATTTACAATGAATGGGCACAGTGATGAAGAAAGTGTAAAAAACAGTAGTGGAGAGTCAAGGTAAGCACTTGCTTATTTCAGTTATTCTTGGATGTGTATTCTCTTATATTTTGTTTACTAGAAGTAGTTTAGATTTGAAATTAGTGCTGAAGTTTGATGGTTAGCAAGCAGATCATAGTTCGGAAGACTGGCTTTGCTTTCTTACAGGTGCTTAATCTGCTTGTTACATTCACATAATTTCAGCTAAGAATGAGAGTGATCTTGTGTATGTCTTACGTAATAAAGCTGATGTAGTATTAAAGCCATGTCCACATCCAGCAGAATAGTATTGCTCTTGAGGGAAAAAAGTGCCTGAAGTAACAAAAGCTGAAACATTGAATTAAAATGTTAAAATAAAGCTGTCCTCTATAAAGTGCAAGGCACACATGCATAATGTGTGTTGTATAAAACCCTAATTATACTGTCTTTAAAGGGGCAGTGGTCCAGTTTTTGATATAGAGTACTTACAATTCTGTTACTCTTTAGAGCTGTCAGACTAGTATAGCTGAAAGTGTTAACTTTGTTTTTGGATATGAAGGGACTTTTCCAGCTGTGTTCTTAACTAAAAAAAAAAAAAAAACAGAACAAAACTACTAAGATCAGTCCTCTAATGTCAAATTACAGTCTTCTATCAGGTGCAGAATGTTCGCATGTTTTGAAAAGCCTGAGTAGAATGTCCTTGCAACCATGCAGGGTGACAGCCAGTTTGTTGGGCTAGAATTAATTTCACCTACTAGAACAGTTCTGAGTTTGAAAACTCCATCCTGCGCTACAAAGTTTAGATTTCTAAAACTGGAAGTATGAGGAACCTAAAGGTTAAAAGATCGACTGTCCAACAAAGGTGGATGTTAGGCTTCTCTTCTAAGAGATGGTTTGTGACTTGTGCTGTTATTCTTCCCCTCTTTCTGTCAGATCACAGCCTGTTGAACTGGTTAGCTAATTCTGTCAGTCAGAGGGCCATAAGGAAAACCATGTTCTGCAGAGTATGGAAACTTCCAGTTGGGTAGAGAGAGATCTAAATTATTGCCTCAAGAGAAGAAATATAACCAGAGGGACATATAACTGCCTGCTATTCAGTCAGCATGTGCTGGCCATCAAACTTGCACAGTGTATGATGGACTGGGAAGACAGGGAAGGGAGAATTGTTTAGGTGACCCTGAGTGCAAATTACAAGGAAATCTAAGAACAGTGAAACTAAAGAAACTTCTATAATTCTTGTATTCTTTTGTCAAGCTTCCTGTTATATGCAGAAGTGTCCTAGAAAAACAGTAAATTTTCAGTCTTGTGGATATAAGCTCTAACACATAGTAACTTTTCAAGATTTCTGCTTCCAATAAGGTTGATGCTGTTATAGTTAACAAACAAGTCTGAAGTTTCTTCTGGGGAAAAATATTCCTTGTTACTTAAAAAAAAGCCAAAACAAAAACTTCTAACACACATGAACCTACTTGGGACATG
This sequence comes from Pardalotus punctatus, assembly GCA_013400915.1. Lineage (NCBI taxonomy): Eukaryota > Metazoa > Chordata > Aves > Passeriformes > Pardalotidae > Pardalotus > Pardalotus punctatus. Next base: position 62,675 of record VZTX01001901.1, on the reverse strand, counting down.
TGTGAATTTTCTTACTACTTGAAGGAAGCCCCTTGCTAAAGATCTATGGAGAAACGATTTTGTGTTGAACTGTGACTGCCCATAAATATCTGAATGTCAAAGTTATTTAAAAGCTGTAGCAGTTCATAAGACTAAGGCAATTAATGTAATAAAGTTACCACTAATTTAATGAAAAATAAGTATCAGGAGGATGATAGTACTCAAATCTTCATACTTGCCTTGAAAGTGAGGTTTTGTTCTTCATCTTAAATGTCTGAGCACATCTTAAAGCTTCAAAATGTTTTAAGATGCAAAGAACTATTTTTGTCTAAGCCTGTGTCACTTGATAACCCCATAGTCTAATTCACAGGCAGGCCCTGGAAAGTTAATTTTCATGCTTATTATGAGGAAACTGTTCTTGTAAGTGAAGCAAGAAAACTTGCTGTTTTAAATGATGGAACCCTCTTCTGTCTAATTTAGTTCCATTATTAAAATAATACCAAATATTTTTACATTACTTATCCTTGGGTTTTAGTTTTGTGGGTTTTTTTCTTTTATTTGTAGGTTTCCTGTACTCTTGATAATTTTCACTCTGAGGAGAGGTATTTTAGCAAGCTGCAGCTCTAGACAGTTAACTAACTTGGGAAGTGTTGCTGTAATTATTCTTCAAATCTGGAAATGTGAATTTTAGAGAATGGAAGTAGCAATCAGCAACACAGTATGTTCACTAAGCTTCTGGTGATCCCATCCCATTCCATTCAGAATGTTAGGGAGGGAAATGAAGTAACTGAAGAAAGCAATTGAAAACCGCTGCTCGGAATAAATTGCAAAGATCAAACTCAAGAATTAGTAGGAAAAAAGAAGAGATGAAGGCCAATACAGTGATAATCCGAGCAGCAGCATTGGTGTTAACTACAAGAAGTCTTTGAAAATTTGTGTCAGTTTGCAAATTTGGTACTTTACAATTGCGGTAAAGCCATTCACTTGCCTTTGGTGTCTGGTGTCAGCTTCCACTGCTGTCATTCTAAAGTGATAATAAATATAGCCTGATGCAGGGGAGCCACCATCATTACTTCAGAAAGTTAAGCAGTGGGTCATGGCTGGATTTACAGAAATGCACCAGCACATGGTATTTTATGGAAACTCCGTGACTTGAAAAAGTTGTGGAAAGCCTGTAGTATTCTCAGCAATAGGAGGGCTGGAGAAGGGCCTGATGATAAACCTTTGATTTTATGCACTGTGGTAAGGAATTGTAGCTGTCCTTTATTCACTGTGTCTGGCTGTGAAGGTGATTTTTTTTTTTTCTGAAGTGAGAAGGAATACTTTGCCACACTGCTTCACACCTTTCCAGTGTTGCATCTATTCATCTGTCTGCTAGATCACTAGAAAACTTTCCCTGATGGCAGGTGTTGATCCTGAAGTTCTGTTTTGCTTCAGGTAGAAAAGTGCATGGCCACACCATTTGTACTTTCCTTGCTTATTTCAGCAGCCTCTGAACTGAAAATCCGTACTAGAACCAAGCATGATGGAAATTATTGTGAACACTGTTAACTGGTCTTATTGCTTGGTGTTCTGGTTTCTGTCCAGTAATCACAGTGGAATCTACTTTCCAGCTTCTTATTTCCTTGAAATAACTATTCTATACTGTTTCTAAGTAGCTCAAAGTAAAATATCACCGATACTATGTTCATCTGGGTAGCAAGTGAGTGTAGACACAAAGACTTATTAGCAGTATTCTGAGAAGCTTACTCAAGCAGAGCATCTTTGTGTAGTGTTCTTGACAGCATTCAGAACAATTTGGTACACAAACTTAATTATGAATACATACATTCAAGTTACAATAAGAAAGCTTAATCAGCAATGAAGGGCAGTTATACCTGAACTGCAAGACAAACACCAGGTAGAACAGGGACTGCAGCAATGAAACATTGGTACTATTTGAATAACAATCTGATTTCCCATCTCTTTGCTCTTCTGTGTTCCTGCGGAGCAAGGTATAGAGGACTTGAGCAAACCTTGCTTTCTTAGGTAAAAACTCATGTGGTCAGTGTAGCATGACTGGAAGGTAACTGGCCAAATTTGCAGGAAGCAGCTGCTTGCACCAAAGTCTTTTACAAGTCTTTACACACTTGAAAGTAAATGTTAATAAAAGATAGTCATTTCAGTGTATTTAATTTGCTTTGTGGATTGCTTAGTATGTTGACCACATAATTAAGTAAAGAGTAAAAACACTGTCAAGAGGCTTCAATTTACTGTATAAATGCATACCTTCCATAGAAAGTAAAAAAGATTTGTTGAAAGCTGCAACTTTAGGTTCTCACTTTGCTGAAGTCTGAAAGGGAGTTAAAACAGAAATTGGCCAAGCATATTTGCAGAATTACTTGCATGCACTGGCTTCTTTTTAGTAGGAGTTTAATAGATAATATTAGTAAAAGTGTGTGTGTACAGCACGAGAAAGCATGTACGTAAAACTGTATATATTTAGATACATACTTCATGCGCAGGAATTCTCAGATCAACAAAATACCTGAATGATAAAGAAAACTATTGGTAGAAATTACTGTAAACAGCTAGTGGATAAAGTAAGCTCTTTGCAGTATTTTTCTCTTTAATTAACAAATTGATATTTTATCAAGAGTGATCTCTTACAGAATGAAGCATACTAAAGCATGATAAAGTATCTGGATCCAAGTTAAAAGCATCTTTTCACTTCTTTTTGGAAGTGTTCAGGTAGAACCTGTATCCAAACCCAAGTATTTTTTTTCTAGAAACCTTTCCAACTAAAATAAAAAATTATAAATTCATGGTCTAGCTCTCATTCTGCATGTGATCTTAAGTTTGGTTAAGTTTTTGGTTTTGGGACTCCTGCTGAGTTTATCCCCAGTATTTGTCTAACCCAACTGGGTGCCACATACCTGTTCCACATATTTTAGATAAAATTCCACCATGTTGAGAGTTTCAAGATTTTAGCTGATGCAAGCTTTTCATGTTCCTCAAGACAGAGTGAAGTTTTGTGGTACCAGCAGTACATAGATCAGACCTATCCAGATGTGGCCCCACAACTGGCCTTCTTGGGGTTTGTGGTTTTTTGTTTTTTTTTTTTTTAATTCTGTTTAATACTTATTTGCTGGTGGTCTCTAAGGAGCTTCTGGTAAAGACATCATTGCGTTGCCGCTGGGTCGAGCTGTGTGTTGAAGGTTGCTCACATTGCACAACGTAGTAGACCCCTGGGTAACTACTGATACCTCCTGCCTGTGAAGGGTTCCTGGAACTTCTTTGTGCTCTTAAGATGTGTGACTTGCATCTTTCAAACAAAGACTTGCAATGTGGTTCATAGGGTCATGAAAGTTGGTAGGTAATCAGTTTAGTTTGGATAACATTGCTTTGTTTACAGTAGTAGCAGCAAATAAGTCTGTGGGACAGGAAACACAATGTGTTAGCTCATACCAGGAAAATTCAATTGAGTTCATGCTCTGTAATAGCTAAGGACTGAAAATGACATTTGTTAGGTTGATTGTTATACTCTTTGTCTCCTCTGTTCTTTACTGGCAATGATAAATAAGATAAATCTTCCTTATGCATTATAATTAAGTTAAATAGTGAAGATTTCTTGAAGAAATCAAACTAAAAAATCTCTACTTACCTAGTATTTGCTTGAAGAAACTTGCTATTGTACAAGCTTGATAAGTAGTATCTCTTACTTCTGCACATTTTGAATGGGCTCTTCATATTCCAAAGCTTGCCTTCCTTCAGTTTGTTTAAAAAACCCCCAGCAACCAAGCAACAAAGGAGACAGTCCGTTGTCATCTCAGGTAAAACCCTGCAGATAGTAATCCCTTTCTTTTTCAGTGTGTTGAACTTCAGTTTGTTTAAATTGTTACTCTGTGTCTTGCTGGTCTTGAAACAGAAGATTAGTAAGGTAACTTCATCTACTGAATGCTGTTGAAATCAGTGATGTTTAATTAGTCGTTCTTGGATCTGTTATTCTCCTAGACCTTACACTGGAGTCTAAATGTTCTGTCAGCACTTTTGCAATGTGTATTCCTAGCGCCTCATTCTCTCATTGTGTGAACACCTCCGGGGCACCTTGTTCTAAAGGATAAGCTAGTGAAGCTAAACTTAAGACTGTTGAAAAGAACGAATGGCAAGATACTTTCTTTAAGCCTAACTTTTCCCCAGAGCTTTCCCCAGTTTCATTGCATGGGTATTTATCTGGGGGAATTTGAAAACAAATCACATTTGTTTTAACCTGTTAACTGCATTTGTACCTTCTCTAACCTATGTTGCTTTTCTTTCAAAGGAGTTTGCAAATAAATACTGCATTCAGGCATAGATTTGTTGTGAACTTGTAGGGGAGTACCCAAAGACAGTGTTTATAAAAAAGAACAGACAAATTCCCTCAGTGTGACTATATTCCATACCAAATCAGATTTGACGTGTGCTGCTGTACACGTTCAACTATCAGGGGCTAGAGGTAAGAGGTTTCTTAAGTGCATGTCATGGAAAGTGGTCTTTCTAGAGGTTACACCTCAGTTTGTCAACATGAAACTAATTCTTCATGTAGAACTGTCCTAAGATCTGCTATTAATTTTTGGTATATGCTGTTGGCCTGCTACTGCTGCTTACTGCTGACTGATGAATTTGTCATCATTACTGGGGTTTGTTTGCACAGTAAAGAAATAGTCTCACTTCAGCAATACCAAGGAGATACTAATTAGTGCTTTATCCATCATATTTGTGTCTATTTTCCGTATCCTTGTGATGGTTCACAGTTCTGCACAATCTTTTATATTACTATCTTTGGTTAGTTTGGGGAGGGGAGGCTGGCTTTTTGGGTTTTTGTTTGTTTCAGCTGAGCAAAGTGAATGCAGTGCAAGGTTTCTTAGGAGCACCTTTGAACATATAACACTGTTTTCATATTGCTTTTTAAAAAATAAGTAATATATGTAATTTGCTTGGAGCTGGAGGAGGGAAGAAGACTTATGTGACACATAAGGGAAGAAGCAGTAATTTTGTTTTGATTAATGGAGTTAAGTGCCTAAAAGAGCATAAATGGTCTTCAATGGTTCATCTTGGCAAACATTGTATTACTGTATCTATTATATTAACAACACCTTTATTATATAGCTTAATTTGCTTTGCCCTGTTTGGATGTATGCTTCTCTTCTAGTCTTCATAATGTTTATAATTTCTGTAGGTATTTGGCTTCTTGGAATCCCAGTCACCTGGGAAGAATATAAGAAAAAAAGGCAAGTTGGACGACAAAGTAGAATTGGTTAGAAGAGATCAACAGTACAAGACGTAGGCTTAGACATGGTAGAGTAGGGTGAATTTGACAAACACAGATTCATGACAAACATTCTCAGTTAACTAAGAATGAAGTCTTATATGCTGATGGTTTTTCTGATTATGTTAAGTAAAGTGACTGTTTGGCAGGAGAGTCGAATGAAGTAAGTAGATTCCAGCTCTGCACTGTCCCATTGAGAGACCATCTTGACTCAGTTTTGGAAGGCTGAGGGAAAGACCGAGGAAGGTCCTAATTTATGCTAACTGCATAAAAATAGTGGAGCCAAAATCAGGCTTTTTTTTGGAAGAAAATTAAAAGCGGATATAGATGCACAGACAAAAGAAAAGGCTAGTTAAGTGGCATCTAAGCTATCTATCCTATTCCAACTTGAGTATCTACAGGAGAGTGGGTAATGTATCCACTTCTATGTTTTGCTGAACTGTTCCCAATAGGAATAACTTAAGCAAAGACCCTGGTTTGTACCGGAAGAGGAATTGTCAAGAAATAACACACTTGGCATCTCCTTTTCTGTAAGAGGAACTCTGAAGAGAGGGAACCAGAAGCCCTGTTCCTGAGACAGTATTTGTGTCATAGCATTAGACAGCAGCAGGCAGCTAATTGTGACAGTATTCCAATCTGTGTTTGAGGAAATATGTAATGTTCCTTGCATCCTCCTCCTAGAGATGTGACACCAGAGTCTCAATAGTTAGTTATGTCACTTCAAGTGATTGATGTTGTGAAAAGTTGTGTTGCTACTTTCCACTAATGGGCATTACTCATTGCAAGGAAAGTTGGTCAAATTAGAGACCCTCGTTAAACTGTAGCACCTGACACTTAAAGCTCTTTGGCTAGAAAATAAATTGCTTATAAACTATGCCTCAAAGAATGCAGGTAAAATTAAAGAACCCCATAGTTAAACATGGAAAAGAAAGCAAGCAAGGATGTTATGAGTACCTCACTGCTATTACCTGTCTGTGTTTTTGTTTTAATATCTTTATTGCAGAACTTAGGTTCTGTTTCTTTAATGCAAATAAACTGCCTTTCTATCAGACAGGTTTTTTGTCCTTAATGTAACAATGATTTTAATAGTAAAATTTTAGCACAGTATGAAATGCTCTCGCTTATTATTTAGTTTGCAATGGTAGCTTCCATTGAGTATTTACAGAAAATACATGTTTTCTTCTTATTTCAGATCTCCTTTCCTTTTTCACTTCAAGGATGATTAAACCATTTCTGGAATTCTGCTAATACAACTTGTTAAAATAAGAGATTACTTTTTAAAATAAGAGATTACTTGTCTTCATGCTCTGAAAAGCTTTTAGACCTCTCTCCAGCTGATTATAATTATTTTTGCCTTGTTATAGCTAGCTGGTGGGGTGTCCCATTTCAGCCAATGAAGAAATGTCAGCTGAATTACCAAAAATCAGTATGAAACTTCTGTATGTATTTTCCTATGAACCTCAAAAACTCAGACAATTGTGTTTCAAAAACTGGTAAACAGGCTCTAAATTTGCAGTGATGCTGGTAGAAACTGCAGTGTGTTAGGAGTTCTGTATGCTGTTGCCTGTTTTATTAGTCACATCTGCAGTATCATGTGCCAGGGAAAAGGTGAGAAGGTATTACACCATGTAGTAGGTGTGCTAAAATTGAAAAATACCAAACACACCTTTTTCATTTGAAAGCTGTTTAGGTTCTTTTTCCTCTAAATTATATACTGCTTTCCACTGGTTTATGCTTCAGTTTCTGGGTAGCAGTCTGAAGAAATTCTGCCTGTTCATTCCTGCTTGGTTTTTCTGCTTTTTCATAGGTACTTCAGAATGTTTATGAGAACAGAAGCTGTTTTGAAAAGTTCTATCTGTTCTCTCTGTGGATGGTACTGACACCTTAGGGAACATTGGAGAGGATTGCAATATCAATGTCAGAAAAGTTATTTTTATATGCCCTCACCAATAGGTAAATGTATTGGTGAGGACTGAGTGTGTTTTCAAATGTGGCAGTTCATACTGTTCCCAGCATTGTTTGAATTGTGTAAATATTTCTGTAACTCAGAGCAAATGTAGAAGCAGTTAAAGTGAAATTTTACAGTTCTATGTTTCTTGTTTCTGCATTCCCCCTTTACTATGAGGAGATGACATATGTAAATTCTCTCCTTGAATGCCTGTGTATAAATGTATGTATGTTTTCTTATGTAATTCCATTTTTACTCTTAAATTTAGCATCTAGCATACTAAGATTTAATCTGAATTACTGTTCACATGGAAGAGGGTCATAGTTAATTCTGAAAAAGAGATTACAGATTTATGTTCATTTTTAATACCAAGGCTTGCTGAATATGTTTGGGGTTAAAGAGAAAGGATCACATTTCTCCTCTACATTATTTTTATCCCTTAGTGCAGTGGTCTCCAAAATTGTGGTTTGCACACTGCTGTCAATATTTAAGCTTGCATCTTGATGTATATATAGTTCATTTATGAAGTATATACATGTAATAATGCTTGTACTAAAACATATCTTATAAAACATACACAAAAAATGAGAAAATTTAAATTGTGAGATAAAGATTAAAAAATATTTGAAAATGTTAGGTATTTATTTGTTTAAAAAAACATTTTAGCACTTACTAAAAAAAAAATTGACAATATTCTTGTTTATTAAAGTCTTGGTTTCATATTTTGTGACGCAGTGGTTTGAAGGTATGGTTCTTCATTAAATTTATTTTGGTACCTTATTTTAATGACTACTGCATCTGAAGAAGATAGCTAGCAAAGATACATGGCTCCAGATGGAAGAAGTGCATTGTTGGCTGCAGTTACTAAGTTGTAGTACTATTTTTTTCAATTGCATCAGCTAATTATGCAAAAGATTTTCTTAAATTTTGTCTAGTAAATTTCCATCTACGCTGTCAATCATTTCTTGAATATTCATCTGAAGGGGTTGCAGTTTTCATGTTTTTAACAAATGGGTTCAAAACTCACTGAAACTTTCTGAAACATTTTTTAACAGGCTGGAAACTTTTATTTCCCAGCTTTTAATGTGTACAGAAAGATACAACAGCTGATTTAGGTGACATGCATTGATTTGGGTAATAAGATCACGTAATGATGGAAACCTTTCCAAACATCTGTTTTCAAAATCCTGTCTGTATATCATGAGTTTCTTTTGAAAAGCAGCTGCTTTTTCATTGTTAAAATGTCACCTTCACTTGGCAGGGATACACAAAGTCTGTTTATTTTTTAAAAAAATATTTGCAAGGTAGCATACTACTGGTAACAAATTGTTTCCACAGAAATGCTCAGTATATTTGAAACACTTGTCTTCTTTTTAAAACAAACAAACAAACAAGCAACACCCTCAGAGCCCACCAAAAATTAATGTTCATGGTCAATAATGCTTCTAAGTAGTTCAACCTCTTGTGGTATAATTGCTTTTTTTATGTTCATTTCCTGGCTTGTTACAAAATATTGTAAATATTTTACTATTTAATTGACTTATTTTCATAAAATTAAGAACATCAGTGACATCCTGCGTTCTTCTGGCTCCACATTCTTTGCTGCAATAGCTTGCCTATTGTTGATGATGGAGTGGATGAATTTAATTTGTGCACCAATCTCTTATCACCCTTACTAGACTCTAATTTTTATTCTAGTCAAAGCAACCATGCATTCCTAGTTGCATTTGCACAGTTTTTTTGTAAAACTTTTTTTTTTCTTTTGTTTAAGTTAAAGAAGTAGTTTACTGTTGATAAAATAACTTTCTAATGCTTTTCTTTTAATGGCTTAGGAAAAGTAGTTTTTTGTGTATTTCATTATTGAAAGTCCTGAAGCTGGGACGTGTTAGAAGCATCTGTACTTTCATCCAGCCATAGAGTAAACCTTATATAATGGATGACTTCTGCTAATACTTGTTTCTTCAAATCTTAGCAATGTTTTCTGTGTCTTTCAACAGTGTTTGCTGACAAAGAAATGCACTTCAGTTTGTCTCTGTAGTTTTCCATGCATTATTTTAGCCATTTTTACAGCAACAAAACCTCAATTCTTTGATAGGATGTGGGGTTTTTTCCCTTGATTTAGGTAAGATAACCTCAGAACAGGCTGCTAAACATTTATCTTTAAATTAAGTGACATTTTTTTAAAGTGCAAGATTGACTATCGAATTACTTAAAACATTGCAGGGAATAATGAAGGTTTATCTTTGTGTTCTGGATAGTTAGTTTTCAGATCTCTTGCTAATTGTGATGGTTTCATGCTCCCATTGGCTAATATGTCAAGGTACAATACCCATTTAGGGGGAGAGTAATTTTTAACACTGGTAAATAATATTTTTGATTGTTTTGATAATAGAAATTTTCTTTATTCAACTTCTTGTCAGATGTCATTAAATTGTTATTGTCTGCTATCTTGAGCTTGGCTTATGAAGAGCTTTTACAGGAGTGGAAGTGTCAGCGCTGCCATTTTCTTTTCACATGTACTCACAGTACCTTTGGTCCATTGTTTCCTTACAGGACTTTTTTATAAACCACTTCTCCATTATGTAAGGGTTAGTTTGGTTAAAACTAAGTAATGCTATCCATGAATCCACATAACCAGGCAGAGGCAAACTGCAGTCTGTCTCACTGCACACAGAAGGAATGGAGTGATTGCACCACTGTCACCCTTCTACGTTGTGAAGCACGTACTTCCCCCAGGGCCCCACAACTGCCTTAGGTGACCTAGGCCGCTCAGATGCATGGGCTGAGTGAGCTTACAAGTGTCAAACCATATATTAAATGTTTGAATGTTTGTAAAGTTGAATTTGTAGTTTGGGGTCGTTTTTTTGTGGGTGTTTTTTTTGTTTGGTTGGTTGGTTGGTTTATTTTGTTGGGGTTTTTTTCTTTTTTTTTTTCCCCTTTAATTTCCTGGGTTGTTACTTTGTTGTGGCTTTGAGTTTGGGTGGGATTTTTTGGTGTTGTTTGTTTGTTTTAGATAAAAAAAAATTTAAATAGCCATTCCACTATGTTCTTTATATATCCCCATGAGTTGTCTTGCACACCTCCTTGGATATGTGCACTCCTCTTTGAAGACCACTGTCTTCATGTGCCAGTTTTGTCTTGTCAGAGGAGTGTGGTCAGGCTGGGAGAGGGGGAAGCTGCTTCTTTTTCAATGAACATCTTAGGGCAAATACTGCAGCTAAAATCCATCCTTAGAAGATGATAAAGCCTTTAGGTTTTCCTTACATTGTTTTAAAGTATGGATTGTCTCTATCACTAGGAAAGCTGCCTTTCAGAGTCAGTTTTTCAGTTAAGTCCTGAGGCACAGTCACTCTGGGTCCTGCTCATGTGATAATGTGAAGCAATGACTCATTGTTAAGTTTTGGTTAGGTCAGCACTACATGTGAAACAAAAATAAAAAGTGCAGATCATGTCCCAGCAGTGTTACATCTGCAGGGGCAAAGTGCTAGAAATGGTTGGTCTCTGTATATTGAATTATTGTTATGTAGTAAATTACTAGTATCTGCTGAATAGAAGTTGAAATGGAAAACTGCTACTGTGAGTTTTCGGTAAGACTTAATTTTCAGTGCCCCATTTTTTGGACACTGCTAAAAAGACATGGCTTGAAAACACCACAGATACATTTTACTTTTCCATTTGTTATGAGGGGAAAGATAGTTCTTTATTGTCCTTTTTACATAACTCTTGTCCCTTTGGCCCAAGCAAGTCTGCATATTTTGGTGGATTGCTTCATTTTTAGAAAAAGTTACGTAAGTGTTTGTTTTTACTTTGTTTTTATTGCTGCTGCTTTCTTACAATTATTTTGTAAACAACAAGATGCTCAATTTGTATCAGAAGTGGATCATTAGTTGGGTCTGATGTTGGCCTAAAACTGCTTTGCGTAAGGTGTGTAGCGACAAAAAGAAAACAGTTGATATTCAAGTCTGTTCTTTCTGTCTGCCTTAAAGATAAGGAGCTTTAGAGATAATTGAGAAGCAACTCTTAGGCTGAAGAAATTATATTCATTTTCTGTGCTGTTAGGCAATAGAGGGTTTGGTTTTTTTGTTGTATTGATACAAAAAAGTTTTCTTTAAACTGCTGTGTTACACAAAATATTATCATTGGAAGTACTACACAATTTTTTTTTTCATGTACAGGAAAAGCAAGGGGACAGTCTGCACCCAGAAGTGTATAATATTTTGATCTTGGCATAAACATGTTCTCTTTTGGATCTTTTTACTTGAATGATAAAAAGTACTGATTTTCTCTCTAGTATTGAAAATATTTTATACACTTGAAAACTGAGCCCTACATTGTCTAGTTCTTACTATAAGGGTGTGGTTTTTTCCTTATGTTCCATATCACTGTTAATGGTTGGTTCAAATCCTTTAAATTTCTCAGGAAGAGAGAAAGTCCTTTGATGTATGGACTGTTGCAGCTGTTGGGGATTTGTAGGTGTTATTTCCCATTCTGTGCTGCTTGTCTGTACTGTCTTAATGATTTGCGCTTTGTCTTTATTGCATATGTTTATGCAGAGCTTATTTATTACTCCACTTCCTACATCCATTGCAAACAAGAGCTTTAGGTTTCTGACTTTCAGTGCAGTCTTTGTAGAATTTGTGCCTCCAAGTTTCAGGTTGAAACAGTGTATGAAAGGACATGATAAAAGAAACATTGCTTTGGTAGCCCTCAGAGCCTGTCAGTTACTTGTCTTGTGGCAAGTCCATGGGGAAGTTCTTTGCTATTGAGTAGAAATTAAGACCTATTTGATAATCCTAACTATTTTTTTTTTAGTATTTAGAATTTTTTTTTACTTTTTTTTTTCCACTT
>VZTX01001901.1:29970-44551 GCA_013400915.1 Pardalotus punctatus | reverse complement strand
TATTTTCATAAGTAATAGCAGACTTTTTTTTTCATAGAGACAGATGCTCGTAACTTATGCTTCATTTCCTCACTCTCGAAATGCTTACGTTCTCTTTTTAATTCATCTTGGTATTTCATTTCCAATTCTGTAATTTTTTTAATAAACTCTCAAATGAACATCTCTAGCATACTAATTTCTCAGCAAAAGGGTCTGCAATATTGTTTGAAAACATTCATCAGTGCTTTTATTTCTAAAATTCTTTGTTGCACTTTATTTTTGAGTTGGAGGCCGTCCCTAAAAATCCTTGGGGAGATGGGAAACTAAAGTAGGTTGTGTCACAGCAAATTCGAGTTAGAATCTCATAGTTAATACCAGATGGCTTTTCTTTGAATTTTTGTGGAGTTGCTTTTATTTCCTTCTTCCCTCTCCTTGGGCATATTTAAAAGTTACTATAGTTTTGATAGTAAATAACTTTATTAAATTGTTAATGAAGACATTAAGGTTGAATTTTTCTGTAAAAAGTCAGAGTTAAAATCAAGATACTGTACATCATCTTTCCTGTCACAAAGTAAAAAAATCTCAGTTAAGCAGAAACAAGGAGATCCTGCTACTCTGTCACTCATAGTACCTTGCCTGACTGTGAAACACTGATGTGAGAGTTTAGTGGGAACTTTTGGGAGCCAGCAACACTCAGAAGTTGCTGCAATTCAGGTTTTTCTCTTTTTCTCAAATCTGCCTCTATTATTTTTCAATTCTCCTGCCAAAGTTGCTGTTTCTTCACATGGGCCATAGAGACCATAGGCATTAGACAATATAGGACTCTCCAGAATACAACATGATAGGAATTTATGATTTGAACCTGTCTAAGTTCTGATGAATATGTATCTTTGCAGGTAGACTTGTTAAGTGCTTTGTTTTCTTAATGTCATGTTAACTCATTTCTTCCTGCTGAAATTGATATATAAATTCAGATTTTTGTTGTTTTAGATTTTAAATCTACCTCTTGAGAACAGAAAACTTAGTCTAAATCCCTTGATGCCACTGGGCATTTTTTATTTACCTAGTATTCACTGATGACAATTTTTTGTCTCGTCAACTGACATAAATGTTACAAGATTTTTATTTCTGTAGAGAGTATTGAAATTACAGCAGATCCCTTGTGCATTAATAACTGTTCTAAAAAATGCAGCAACAAAAATTACTGTTTTGTCTTTCAATATATACAGTGAAGACTGGCAAATGTCAGGATCAGGGTCGGTGTCAGGAACTGGTTCTGATTCTGAATCTGAGGAAGACAGGGAGAAAAGCAGTTGTGAAGAAAGTGAATCTGACTATGAGCCAAAAAACAAGGTCAAAAGCCGGAAACCTCCAAGCAGGTAAGAAGCTGGGTATTTGAATGCTCTGGTACTATTTCTAAAAAGCAATTATTTACTACTACTATGCATGCAATTGAAAATGATAATACTTACAAGGAAAAAAATAAGGACTTTAAAAAAAAAGATACATAATATGATAATATACTAATGCTTTCTAGTGAATACCTTTTCCTGTCTACCTTAAATCATGGCAGAGTAGTTGAACATTCATTAAATACATGTACTCAAAGCAATGCAGAAGGTTTATTGTTGTGCCTGTTGAAACATAATTGTTATGTCATACATTGTTGTCTTCAAGAATTAAGCCAAAAAGTGGGAAAAAGAGTGCAGGACCAAAAAAGAGGCAACTTGATTCATCAGAGGATGATGATGAGGAAGAGGAAGATGATGATGATGATGATTATGATAAGAGGGCATCTCGTCGCCAGGCAACAGTCAACATTAGTTACAAAGAAGCTGAAGAAACCAAGACGGATTCTGATGATTTGCTAGAAGTGTGTGGAGAAGATGTCCCACAACCTGAAGAAGATGAATTTGAAACTATAGAGAAATTTATGGATAGTCGAGTTGGGCGTAAAGGAGGTATTTTTTTTAAGTGTTTTTAAGATCCTTGTGTGCATCATGGTGCAACTTCAACAAATCATCTCAGCTGTAGGTTAAACAGCAATAGTTTTAAAGTTACCAAAAAGTCATACTGTTTCACCTTCCATATTCATAAGAGTGCTCCTACTCCCATCTAAGTATTGCAGAGAAAAATACCAAAAGATTGCATACCTTAGTAGAAAATAAAAATTAGGTGGCAGATAGCTCTGTATTGCATAAATGCATACCATATTGTTCTGACACCTTTGTACAGTTCAGTGGTACTTGATCAGTACCAATTATATATAGTGGAGTAGAGAAGGGCTAGATGGGAGAACTGACTAGTAGTCTGAACACTGAAAGATGGTGTTGGCAAGGCTGAACCACTGAAATCATGATTTCAGTTTACTGCAGTACAAATACAGAACAATGTGGGAAATGGCTACAAAAAATGCATCTAAAATTGCAATGGTATCTAGCAGTTCTGCTTTGTATTTGAGTCTGCAAGTTAAAATCATAGACTCATAGAATGGTTTGGTTGGAAGGGACCTTAAAAATCAGCTAATTCCAACTCCCCTGCCATTGGCAGGTATACATTCCACTGCACCAGTTTGCTCAAAGACCGATCCAACCTGGCCTTGAACGCTTACAGGCATGAGGAATCAACAGCTTCTCTGGATGTAACTGGGCAACCAGTTATGGTGTCTCACCACCCTCATAGCAAAGAATTCTTCCCAATACCTAATCTAAACCTAGTCTCCTTCAGTTTATAGCCATTACTGCTTGTCCTGTCACTACATGCCCTATCTAAAGTTGCTCTCCAGCCTTCTTATAGCCTTCTTTAGGTACTGGAAGGTGCTATAAAGTCTCTGCAGAGCCTTCTCTTGGGGCATAACAGCCCCAACTCTTAGCCTTGTGTCATAGCATAGGTGTTCCTCTTACCATCTTGGTGGTCTCCTCTGGATGTGCTCCAGCAAGCCCACATCCTTCTTACGATGGGGTCCCCAGAGCCTGGGGTCTTCCTTTTTTCCCTTTTTCAAAAACAAGGTATATGTTTCCCCATTTCCAGTTAGTGTGAATTTCCTCAGTGTTACGAATGGAGAAAGAGGTTGATAGGTTTCTGCCCTTTTCCTAGGCCTTTTGACAACTGGCAGTTAACCTATTGGGGTGGCCAGCACCCCTGGACCCAGTCTCGTTCACAAGTTCTTTAATAATGGCCAATTAGGTCTAATATAAAATGAATTATTGTTTATTAGACACAAGAGAAAACAGAACAAGGAGCTAAACAAACTATATACTACACAAAACAAATGCAAAACTATGAATAGCTAAAAATGCAGCATGTGAAAAGGTACCTACTATTATTATTATTACTAGCAAAGAAAAATACAATTTAGGAAACCAATGTATCTTACCAAACTCCAATTTGGTGACATTAGAATCCTCACTCAATCCTGAGGAAGTTACCACAGAGCTGCATCCAGACTCTGGGGAGAAGCCTTTTCACACTCCAGTGTCCATGTAGAAAAGCTTCTACCTCTGTGATATTTCGTGTGTCTTTTATAGTGTAAAAGTGTGTCTTTTGGTCACGTACTCATTTCTTTCATCTCTCTCCACATCTTCTCTCCATACCAAGATGTGGATTCAATGTTGGAGATCTCAGACTTTTGGGCACCAAGAGATAGCTTCTTGATGGGCTTTTGGCTCAATCTGAGTTATCTATGCACCAGCCATAGAGAGAGGTGGCGGGGGGAGGGGTGGCGGTGACAACATCCTGCCACACCCAGGCCATCATGACTTCTCAAAAATGATGGTAGTGACTCAGCCACCTCCTCTGCCAGTTCCCTCAGGACCTGTGGATGTATCATGTATCTCATCAGGTCCCTTGGACCTGTGCACCTTCAGGTTCTTTAATTGGACTCAAACCTGATCTTTTCCTAGAGTGGGTGATTCTTCCTTCTCCCAATCCCTGCCTGCCTTTGTCTCCTCTGGTGTGGCTGGATCACTTGCTGGTGAAGACTGAGGCAAAACAGTTATTGAGTATCTCGGCCTTCTATTTGTCCCGAGTAACCAGTTCTCCTGCAGGCCCTTACTAGAACTCTTAAAAGCAAACACATGAAAAAACCCCACCCAAACCCAGAGACCCTTGCAGTTCAGGGCTACCTTTTTCCATTTGTTACACCTAGTGTCTGAAGTTATTGACCCCTCTCAGAACTTGTACTCTTCTTTCTCTCAAATTCCCTCTCCCATGCTGTCACATGTTCTAGCATATCCTACTTCAGTGCATTGTGTTACTGCTGTGGTCAAAGCCTTAGGAACTAAGCTTCTTTCATTCATCCTGCCCAGATGATGTTGCTTCTTGTGATGCTTTTTGGTGTTGCCTCTCTGTGACTATCTGCCACAGCAGTTTACTGCACTCATTTCCTTACCAACACCACTGAGATTAGCTCACTTAGTTAGAGCAGGGTGCTAATAATGCTGGGGTTATGAGTTTGATCCCCGTATGGGCCATTCACTTAAGAGTTGGACTCCATGATTCTTGAGGGTCCCTCCCAGCTCAGAGTATTCTGTGATTTTGTAACCTATCCACACAAAAATGATCCTATTTCCTGCTGCTAGCATGCTTCAGCTGCAATACTGTCTGTACTTAATCTGTACTTACCTGGTAAGATAACAGATTTTTTTTTCCTAAACAAAACTTATTTAGGAAGGAGATTTATAGTGTCCCTATCAGTAGGTTTTTTCATGTCTTGAGGCTGACCAGACATGACATCAGATGTCTTTAGTATGCTCAGAGGTAAGAGTAGTGTAACAGAAGATGACAAGCAGTGTTACTGGAGCATTCCCTAGTGACTGCTTTAAAAAATAGGAATACTAATAAAATTCTTATGAGAAAAGATATTTCAGATTAGGTTTTGAAGTTTTGGTTGCTTTTTTTTATTTTCTTTACTACTTGTGTATGTGTTAACATAACTACATCATAATTTTTCAAATAGTAGTAATGACATGAGTGCAGTAGACTCTAGTTAAGTATATGCTCATCTAAAATTACCACTAATTACTTTCTCACTACATTTCTAACTGGTCAACTTACAACAATGTGCACTTACTCAAAGCATATGATGTGGTTTCTTTCTCAGCCACAGGTGCTGCAACCACCATCTATGCAGTTGAGGCAGATGGTGACCCAAATACTGGGTTTGAAAAGTCAAAGGAGCCAGGAGAAATACAGTATCTTATTAAATGGAAAGGTTGGTCACACATCCATAACACTTGGGAAACTGAGGAAACACTGAAGCAACAAAATGTTAAAGGAATGAAGAAACTGGACAATTATAAGAAAAAGGATCAGGAAACAAAACGATGGTGAATCTTTTTATTTTTATCATCCTTGTTTTGAAACAACATAGGTGCTCTATTGTGTTTATGAGACCTGTTACCTAGTTTTGAGGATGTAATTTTGAGTGTCTGTGCAATGGCAAGATAAAAATTTTTTAAGATGTAGCCCCTTTACATGTTCCTGTAACATAATTCTCTGAACATGATTTGTATGTATGTATGTGTGTTACACATGGAATTTTAACAAGATGGGTAGTGTTTAAAAAAAATAATAAATCTTACCTTTTAGTAATTTTTCCGTTTTACTTGGATTGGAATTCTTCAGGAATTGCTGCAAGGATCAATGTTTTCTTGGTGCATTAGCCACTACAGGTTACTTGGAAGAATTCCGTTTTCTTGGCTGAAACTTGAGCTTGAAACCTGAGAACAAAAACATGAAGAAATACATACATTTTAAAGTCACCTTTTTGGTGTCTGGTTTTATTAGTATGTTTAACAGTCAACGAATGCTGGTGAAATTTTTAGCAGCTAATCATAAGATGGATTCTTACAGAGTGAGCCACCCTGAATATTATTCCAGGAAAATAACCTGTAAATTGTGCTGCTTATCCAGTGACACAGCTACTACAGCTACCAGTTGTACTAGTCAAGCAATTAATGGAGAATACTTATTTTCAACAATAAGTATTCTCAGTTGTTAATGGTGAGGCAGTTAGGCCAGATGCAGCCATTTTGCAGTAGGAATTTTTAAGTTGTTCATTCAAAAAAAAGCTTTCCCAGCAAGATTCCTGGGATGATGACATTCATAGCTATAGAGTTGCTGAATTTTCTTAGTTTTAGAACTATATGGTATATTAAGTGTTATAAATTAATTCTTACTACAGGCTAAAAAATGCTTCTCCAGAAGATGTGGAATACTACAACTGCCAGCAGGAGCTTACAGATGATCTACACAAACAATATCAGATAGTGGAAAGAATAATTGGTATGTTACAAACTTGTGGACAGAAAACAATGTCAAGGATTCTGTATGTTCTCAATTCTCTTGTATTTGTAGTTAAGAAATGTAGAATATTGATATCACAAACTTTTTAATCCAAAACAAAACTTCAGGTAAAGAGAAGAGCGGTCATGCTGTCTGTATGTGTCTAGCTTCTGTTGTGTTATTACTTAAAATGAATATTTTCATATGGTACAGAAGTAAAATGCTGATCAGATCTCTGGTGCATTTCTGCAGCTCACTCAAATCAGAAATCAGCTGCTGGTTATCCAGACTACTATTGTAAGTGGCAGGGTTTGCCTTACTCTGAATGTAGCTGGGAAGATGGAGCTCTCATTGCCAAAAAGTTTCAGGCACGCATTGACGAGTACTTCAGCAGAAATCAATCCAAGACTACTCCCTTTAAAGATTGCAAGGTAAGTATGTAATTCACCATGGATTTATAATTAGTTGTACTGGGTCTTACTGGGATAGAGTTCGTTTTCTTCATAGCAGCCTCTACAGTCTGTGATTTAGATTTGTGACCTAAATGGTTTTGGCTGTAGCTGAACAGTACTTGCACAGTGTCACAGCCTTTTCTGTGTCCTGTTGTGTCATTCCCACCATGAGTAGGCCAGGAGGGAACACACCAGTCCGACTGACCCCCAACTGACCAAAGGGGTGCTCAGTGCCATTTAATGTCTTTCTCAGCAATAAACTGAATGGGCTAAGCAGGGGCTGGCTGTTTCTGGAGATTTGCTGGTCATCAGTCTGCTGGTGAATTAATGTGTGACTCGCATTCTGTCACTTGTGGGTTTTCTTTTCTATGTGGGTTTTTGTTTTGATTGGATGGGTGTTTTTCCTTCACCCAGTAGACTCCTTATTTTGACCCACAATTTTTTTCTCACTTTTGCCTTTTCAGTTCTCTCTCTTGTCCCTCTAGGGTGGGAAGTGTGTAAGCAACTGGGTGGCAACTTGGCTGCTGGCCAGATTCAAGCCACTACACCTGTTGCAGAAATGTGGTGGTTTTTTTTTTTTTTAAATCCAGATATAAAATACATAGTATGAATTTTTGGAAAGTTTTTTTGCAATGACA
Source organism: Pardalotus punctatus (assembly GCA_013400915.1). Classification (NCBI taxonomy): domain Eukaryota; kingdom Metazoa; phylum Chordata; class Aves; order Passeriformes; family Pardalotidae; genus Pardalotus; species Pardalotus punctatus. The sequence goes on along the minus strand of VZTX01001901.1, from coordinate 37,197 downwards.
ATAATATATAGTAGGGTGTATGGCCAATAGTACTACTGAGAGTAGGTTTTTGTAGATGCCAGTTGCCTGCGTTTTTACTAGCATTCAGAAATGGGTTTGTTTAATATTGTGGTTTATTTTAAAAGAAAACTTCAAGTGAGTTACTGTCTCATATTGTGACATTTAGATTAGCAATCAAATTAGTTTCAACTTGCAAATTACTTGGTGTTTTTATATGGCCTAGTTTTCATTGATGGCTGAAAACTAGAGTTGATGACCTAGTAAATACCTTCTGTACTTTTTCTATAGGAAGATCTTCTGGTAACTGCAATCACTAGTAGGACTGATGATCAGTTTGCTTTTCACAGGTTCTAAAACAAAGGCCAAGGTTTGTTGCACTAAAGAAGCAACCGTCTTACATTGGAGGACACGAAAGTTTGGAGTTAAGAGATTATCAGTTAAATGGGTTGAATTGGCTTGCTCACTCGTGGTGCAAGTAAGTATAGTCTCAGATTTGTTAGTTTGTAAATTGCAAGAATTTGTAAAGTATTGAAATGGATTTTTTGTTTGGTTGGGTTTTTTTTTGAAGATGAAGACTTTCATACTGTAAACTCAAAGGGAGGTCTGAGGGGACTGGTTTTGCTCTAAGTAGTACCAAAATTATCGTTCTGTGGCCATTCTCAACAAAAAACAGCTAAGATCTATCATTACTTTGCTTTTAGTTTCAATGTAACAAGTAATATTTTTTAAAAAGCAAACAAACCTAAAACAGTAAGACCAGAAAACCCAAACACACTTTTCTGGAATGTCAGTGTCAGTGTTACACTTCTAAAATTAGACTCGTGAGGACTACGTGCAAGCTTTTTGTTAATTTTAGGGGGGTAGGAGGGATTGGAAATATTTTTTATGGAAAAACAATGTAAGTAAATTTCTTCAAAAGGTATAGGAGCAAAATCTTGAAAACTTTTATCAGTGGGTTTTGTGCTCAAAAGATAATAATTTCTTCTTATCCAAACCTTCCCCCTCTCCACACCTCCCCTAAAAGGTTTTGTTTCTTTTTTTTTTATTTTTTTTAGAGGGAATAGCTGTATTCTTGCAGATGAAATGGGTCTGGGTAAAACAATACAAACAATTTCTTTTCTGAACTATCTATTTCACGAGCATCAATTGTATGGGCCTTTCTTGTTGGTTGTGCCACTTTCTACCTTGACGTCTTGGCAAAGAGAGATTCAAACCTGGGCTCCTCAGATGAATGCTGTAGTTTACTTAGGAGACATAACTAGCAGAAATATGGTGAGTATTTCTTATTGTCTTTGGCAAGCATTGTACATAAAAAGACTCACTTCATATCCTTATCTTCTGGTTATCTCAAATATTTTGGTTGGGGCTGAGCAAATACTTGCTGAAGCCTTTAAAATGCAAATGGAAAGCTTAGATTTTGATCTCATGTTAATGTGTGTGAGAGATTTCCTTTCTGCTTAATAGCTAACAGAATTAAAAATTTTGTCTTGCATTTGAAAACCAATTCTTTTCTGCTATGTGATTGTTTAGGTGGATATAGTGAAAATGAGAATGAAAGAAAGCCAGTCATGATTTTAGTTTATTTCCTGAAAGGTTGTTGGTTTGTTTTCTTAATTTTAGTAATCTTACGCATTAAAGTAGAAAATTGTTGTATGTTATATATGTGTGTGTGTATATATATGGTGTGTATATATATATATGTTTGTGTGTGCACATGTACATATATATACACGTGTATATATATACACACACGTATATATATACACACACATGTGTATATATATACGTATTTGTATCTATCAAATGTTATATACATTTGTATTGGCCTTCTATTTTGTTACCATATTATTTTGTCCTATTAAATATCTACACTGTTGCAGTACTTAAATTTTTTCCAGTCAGCAAGACCATTTTTCTGCAGCTTTTCTAGTTTGATTCTTTTTGTAGATAAGAACTCACGAATGGATGCATCCACAGACCAAACGATTGAAATTTAACATACTTCTAACAACATACGAAATTTTGCTAAAGGATAAGGTAATTGCACTTCTGTGGGAAGATAAAAATAATTTCCCCAATATTGAATTCTCTTTAGATTTGCATTTGGTTTATGACCCATTAAATTCACAGAGAGGGTGGTAGTTTTTGCTTTTGGATGTACAACACTGTGTTGTATGGGTTTTTGGTTTTAGTTTCTTGTGGGGGCTTTTCTTACTTTAGGCATTTCTGAATTTTATATATGTGTGGTGAGGCCATCAGTCTTTTCCCATTTTGTGAGGTGGTTAGCACTTAATTTTCTTCGGTTTGCCTGAGAGTCTCATTACTGTAATGATCTCCCAACTTCAGGCTCTACTTCTTTGCAGACCACCATTAAGGAATTGAAAAAGAACCTTAGCCCCAAATATACAAAACTAGGAAATCCCATATAATTTTTCTGTGATGTTGTACATGTATGTATTAATACTGTCTCTGTAGTGATAGCACACAGAATTATTGTTAATACTCCTAACATTATGTGGAAATTGTTACAGATATTCAAGAAGCAGAACATTTTTACTTCATTTGTTTGTATGGGAAGACCTAAATAAGGATTTTCTTTTCCTGCCATGTAAAAAAGTGTGGGTCAGACTTCTGGGCATTTTTTTAAATAATAAATTTAATTTGTGCTTTCTTGGGATGACTACACAGCTTTTCATTGAACCTGGCAAATGTAGAAGCCATAATTAGTATTAAAAACATACTGCTGTCAATACTTTATTTAAATAGACCAATAACTGATTGTGTTTCTAGTTTGATTATATGATGTGGGAAATTATGTAATGTGTTTATTTCTCTAATGTTTCCCCTGTTCTCCTTTTCTTTTAAGTCATTCCTTGGTGGTCTGAACTGGGCATTCATAGGAGTTGATGAAGCTCATCGTTTAAAAAATGATGATTCCCTTCTGTACAAGACTTTAATAGACTTTAAGTCTAATCATCGTCTTCTTATTACTGGAACCCCTCTGCAAAACTCCCTTAAAGAGCTTTGGTCTTTGCTGCACTTCATCATGCCAGAAAAGTAAGAAAGAGTTTTTTGTCAAGTTTGATATGGCAAAGTGGTGCAGTGATTTGGCAATCAGTTGAAGTAGGGAATTGTACTGAAAGATAGCTTAAATATCCTATATAAAGTAAAAGCCTATATCTTTTCATGCTGCTTTAGGTAAGTAATGCTGGTAGCAGTTGTCACCTTTTTCCGTTTTAGCAGTGCGCAAAAATTATGGATTGATGTGTGGGTCAGAACCTGGAAAAAAGGCTTCATCTTAGCCTAAGAGGAAAACCATACAGATTTACTCTGGGGGAAGAAGAATGGAATCTTTCTTGTGTTAGTCCTATTGATGAAAACAAATTTGTATCAAGATGCCAAATACCTGTAATTCAATCAGGTAGCTGGTTTTCCCGTATGTTTTGCATACAGTAAGCTTATTGTGTTGACCTGATTTCATACTGACCTGTTTAAACCTAAGGTAAACTAGACCTCATGTGTGAAAGCACATGTTCCTGTCAGACATCTTGTAAATGCCAAGCACCATAGCTCTATTTAGTTTGAGCTATGGATTTTACTGACTTCCTCAGAACATTAAAAGAAAAGACACTGAGGCTGGGAAGCCATTATTCATTTGTTTGATCATAATGTCTGTTCTTCTAGTCTGTTATCAGACTGCACATCAACTAGACCATATTGCAAAATGCAAGACATATTTTAAGTAGATTCTTGTTCTCTTGCAACCCTCTAGACATATGCAGCTTACTTTTTATGCTTTCTTGATAAAATGTAATAATGGAATTTTCTGCAACCATCTAGACAAGTGATCTTGCAGAAAAAGAAGAACATTGCATTTCCATTGTGAAATCAAAAGTTTTTCTTCTGTACATATTTTTGGAAAATTCCCTCCTTCTATTTACAGGCCCAATATTTGGGATTTCTTGTGAGATGAAAATTCAGAAACTGGATAAAACAGAAGGGAGTGGGAAAGAAATCTAAATGGATATGTGCTTTTGTGGTATATTTATACATGTTCTGTGCTTGTGTTACCTTTCTTCTTGAATTTTGCTTCATCAGGTCATTCACATACTTTATTATGTTGAAGGTTTTCCTCATGGGAAGATTTTGAAGAGGAGCATGGCAAAGGGAGAGAGTATGGTTATGCAAGTCTTCACAAAGAACTTGAACCATTTCTGCTGAGAAGAGTTAAAAAAGATGTAGAAAAGTCTTTACCTGCTAAAGTTGAGCAAATTCTGAGGATGGAAATGAGTGCGTTGCAGAAACAATACTACAAGTATGTACCAGCTCTTCATATGTTGTGCTGTTTCAGTGATATGTCTATGTACAATTTACTGAATTACAGTGGTTTTGCATACTGTACAGAAGTTGGGGCTTATATAGGGTTTCACAGCAATAAAACTCTGTGAAGCAGGGGCTCAGGAATTATGGTGATCTAATGCCTATTCATGTAGTTTTGTTTGGCATATTTATATATTCTTTTGGGAGATACGTTTTTTCTTTAGCTTGTTCATAGTTTGAGAGCTTACACCTGTCTTGGTTCCCCATATGGTTAGAAGTTACTATTATTGTATATCTTATTTCATAGGTGGATTTTAACCAGGAATTATAAAGCCCTCAGCAAAGGTTCAAAAGGCAGTACCTCAGGCTTTTTGAACATCATGATGGAACTCAAGAAGTGTTGTAACCATTGCTACCTCATTAAACCACCAGATGATAATGAATTCTATAATAAACAGGAGGCCTTACAGGTAATGTCACTCCTTAATTAAAGAAAAAAGTTTTGCATCTGTAGTTTTCACAGAATTTTATAGGCTCTGGCAATTCATTAGTTCTTACTGAAGTCTTTTAAGGAAAAACAGATTTTCTGCAAAATGTGCATCTTGGGTTTTTACAGTGAAGTATTTTTTGTTTCTTAATTGGAACTGAATAATTGACAGAGAATTGACTGAATAAATACGTCCAATTATAATTACATATTATTGTATGGATATTTTAAACCGTAAAGTTCTTCAGGAATGTCAGAATTTGCCCTTTTTTTCTGTCCGCAGTAATAGAAAGAAAAGCAAACTTCAAATGAATGTCTGATGAACCCCAGTGTGTATTAGTGTTGAGATTAATTTATTTTGCAAAATGTGTTTCTTGGTTTTTGTAGCATTTGATACGTAGCAGCGGGAAACTAATCCTTCTTGACAAGCTACTAATTCGTTTGCGAGAACGTGGCAACAGAGTCCTGATTTTCTCACAGATGGTGAGGATGCTGGACATCCTGGCAGAATATCTGAAATATCGTCAATTCCCTTTTCAGGTAAGAAACTTCCTGGTAGTAGCAGCTAAGAAGCTTTGATACTGAATATGAAAAAAATTTTTTGTTTACTGTGAAGGTGTCAGAGCATTGGAACAGGTTGTCCAGAGGTTATGAAATTTCTGTCTCTCGTGGAGGTCTGAAAGCTACGTGGACATGACCTTGGACAGCATGCTTTAGCTGTCCCTGCCTGAGTAGGGGATTTAGACAAGATGGCCCTCAGACGTCCCAGCTTTGTTTGTGATTATGTAACCTTTACCCATTCGATTTAAGAAAATGTGGAAGAAAATGCATTCTTTTTCTGGAAAGGGACTGGCTTTATGAAAAATGGTATTTTGAAGTGAAAACAGGTGAATTAAAAATTATGTGAGGTGTTTATTTATGGTTTTCTCCTTCATGTAACAGTTTCAGCAGCTGGGAATTCAAATTGCTCTGATTTTGAATACAGTATAAGAATTACTTTTTAACTGTAGTTCTCAATCTCTCTAGAGACTTGATGGATCAATAAAAGGGGAATTGAGGAAACAAGCACTGGATCACTTTAATGCAGAAGGATCAGAGGTATAGTATTTTTTTTCCTGAGGAATGTTTTATTTTTTCCCAAGAAGTACAAAAAGACATTGCATGAAAAAGGAGGGCTGAAAAAAGTGAAGAATATATAAATAAGGTTGAAAATTCATTACTACTGCCTAGAGTATAAGGTTTATGTAATCTTTGTTTTAAAAAGGGGTTAAGCAGGAAACACTCTATAAATGCTGCAGAATTTTAACCCCAGCTTTGTTCCTGTATAAAATTTAGTAATGTTTGCAAGAGCACTGAACTTAAATAAGCAGTTAGCATCCAAAAATCCTTTGGCAATGGGCAGAACTAACTTCATATATCCTTGCACAAATAATCGTATTTTACTTGTTTCAAATACAATTTCTGTTACCTTCATTTGTTGGCACCTGTTTACATGCCGTAGAAGAAACAGTAAAGAACTGTTTTCTAGCAATTGTGAGCAACCTGTGACTATGTAGGTGTTTGTTACGATTCTTTAGATTCTGGACTGGAATATTTGTACCTTATTTAGCACTCCTTTTATGCAAATAATTCCATACCTTTGATCATCTTAAATCTTTTGTCATACACTGGCAGATTTGGGGGAGGGGAAGTTGTTTGGTTGGTCTTTGGTTTTGGAGTTTAGTTTGTTTGGTTTTTTTAAGTGGTGTTTGAAGATAGCATTTGTTAGTTGCTGCTGAGCTTATGTCTGCTTTGTGGAGGGAGAAGGATTGAACTCCATGTTAAATACAAAAGCTATCTCTCTTTCAAATTTCCTGCATAGACACTGTTGACATTTTCTGAAATCTTTGCAGTTACCATATATGTTTTTTGAGATGAGTAGCAATTTAAACTGTGCCTTTTTAAAATTGAGGCAGACTATGCTGTCGAGCTTTGACCCTGGCCAAATGCCAGGGACCTACGACATCTGCTCTCTCCTGCTGCAGCTGTGCAGAGGAGAGGGAAAATAAAACTAACACAAACACACCAGACTCATGAGTTGAGATCAGCCACTGGTGGGAGGATGCACAGAAAATAGGGAAAACATAAAGTTGCAAAGTGTTTTATTAACCTAACAGAGTCAAAGGATAAATGGGAGGTTAAAAATCAGCTCTTAAGACACCATTTATTCACTTACCCCCCTCTGTCCTTCACACAACCAACAGCGCCAGGTGGGGGGCAGGGTATGGGGTTTTTCCTTAGTCAGTCCATCACCACAATTCTTCTGCTACAAACACTGTTTCTCTGCTCACCCACTCCCTCTTAAGACACCATTTCTCAGCTCACCCCACTACCTCCTTCACACAACCAACAGCTCCGGGGGGGGTGGGAGGGTATGGGGG
>VZTX01001901.1:0-22165 GCA_013400915.1 Pardalotus punctatus | reverse complement strand
CTAGATATGTCATCCCATGCCACACCAAGGCTGCTCATTTTGATATAGATTGGGGTAAGGAAGATGATTCCAATTTGTTAATAGGCATCTATGAATATGGTTATGGCAGCTGGGAAATGATAAAAATGGATCCTGATCTCAGTTTGACACAGAAGGTATGTTATCTACAGTATTTTATCAAGGGCTATTTGCTTAGATAATGATGCTGCTAAGCAGAGTTACTGAAAGAGCTTATTTTAGGATAAATGAAATTGCAGAAACATATACATCCCTTGTACTTCATACTATCTTTGTCGTATATTTACCAGATTTTAGGGTCTTGAGTATTTGGTTTATGACTGCATTCTTGCAGTCTGTTGTGTTTCCATGTTCTCACGTGGTTGGTTCTCTGTAATTTGATTTTTTTTTTCCAGTTTTTTCCTTCTCTATTTCAGATGTTCCGGTTTTGTTATTTTGTGGTTTTGAACTTCTAAGAAGAGAGGTTTTTCTAGAGATTTGATTTAGTTTCTCCATCCCTGCTTAATTCCCAGGTTCTTCAGTTGAAGCTGTCTTCCAACATTAAGAGTAGCAGTACTGCAATTAGTGCAATAGCTTCTTAGCAATAGTGAGCAGCAGATACTGAGGAAAAGCCTGGGGTGAAGTAAACTTTGTGGCAGTGCCAATAACCTATAGCTTTGGGATTTGAGGAGCCAGGATTGTGACCACATTTTTTTAATAATGAGTCCTACTGATGCCTTTCATTAATTTGTCTGGCTTTTGAAACCACTCGTTTCTATTCTTGGCATCTGCACTGCAGTGCAGTTCTGCATTTAGAAGATAAATGAGTCAGAGCCAGGAGTTCTGTGGCTGACTGGTACAGGTGCCCAGAATTTCTTAGATGATCTATCAGAGTGGAGACTGAAATCTGAAGTTGGTTTCTTGAGCTGGTTTTAAACTCTGAGATGATTTCCAGGAGTTCATTGGTTGCTTGTATTGGTTTCAGTGGAGAGAAATGAAAACTTTTAAAGAATTCTCCTTTACTTTAAACATCTGGCATATATATTAGGTATAGTTGGACTGGATTGTTTACCACCTCCTCTTGCACCGCTTTTCCTGTCCTCTGTGCTCCAGGCTAATATCTAAAGCTGATAATATGTTCTCACAGCTGTGACGCTACCATTTTCTCCTCAGATTTTGCCTGATGATCCAGATAAGAAGCCACAGGCAAAGCAGTTACAGACCCGTGCAGACTACCTCATTAAATTACTGAATAAAGACCTTGCGAGGAAGGAAGCACAAAGGCTTGCTGGAGCAGTAAGTAGAATGTGGCAATTCATTACTGAGCTAAAACAATATGCTTATGGGCATGTCACCTGATCGTTTTCATTTTTTAGTTCTGCACTTTTTATTTGTGTAGTATTACTGTATGGCTAATCACAGTGCATAAGACTAACTCAGGAAATTAATTGTTTATTTTATGAACAAAAGTTTCATGTTGTATCATTCTCCTATTATTTCTGTGTATTCTCTACTGTTGCACTTAGCTCTGTCTACAGTCCTGATTAAAGTGGTGGTCATTAGTGGCAATAAATAAAATAAAAGGAACCCTCTCTTTGATGTAAAACCAAAGCCTTTATTTTGCAAATGTAGTGTGATGATGCTTGTCAGTTGACATGATTAAAGAGATCAATTTGCATTCAGGGCAATTCAAAGAGGAGGAAAACAAGAACTAAGAAGAATAAGGTGCTAAAGCCTGCAAAAATAAAAGAAGAAATAAAAAGTGATTCTTCACCACAACCCTCAGAAAAATCTGATGAAGATGATGATGAGGATAACAAGGTGAGTCTCTTTCACACAATAAAGATGGCTATTCAGTTCTTCCTGTCAGTATCAATATGTATTTTATTTTCTGCTTGGCTTAATAAAATTTAAATGCCTGAATGTCATCCTTTTCCTGTGGCCACTGCAATTGACGGTGCATTAGTACAAGTACATGGAAGACTGTATCTGTTTCAATTCAGTGATAAACTGGTAACTGAGGAATTATGAGTTTTCCAAATTGTTATAAAAATATTATGGTCCAATTACTAGTGATATTGCTCAATTTCAGTATTCTTTAAAGACATTAGCACTGTATTTGCTATTAATGCAAATCTAATGTAACACACCATTGTAAAACTACTGGGCTTTGCTCATGTGTTACATCTACTGATAATGATTCTTAAGGTAAAGGGTTTTTTATTGAGGCTCACAAAAATATCAAGCCAAATTAGAATGAACAGCATAAGAAAATTATATTTGAAGGGTTGCACATGGAAGCTCCTGTATACCTCATGGGTCTCATTTTTCAGAAAGACCATTTAACCAGCTATTTAACCTTGTTGGGTTTTGTTACTTCTGATTATTGATCTTATTAATTATGCTTTTGTTGTGGCTTTTTTTTTTTTTGTTATTTATCACACAGAAAAATTAATAGAGATAAAATTTTGAATAAAATTTAGGGTCATGGCACAGCTAGTTTGAAAGTTGAAATAAATCAGTGCAATTAAATACTCTCTGCATATCAATATGTATCAATAAAATACTCTCTACTTGGCTTAAACAAAACTATTACAAACCATTGTAATTGTCAGCTTGTTCTAACAGAAAATGTACTTACAGAAATACAGAGTTAAAACTTGGCATTAGAAGAACCATGATAAATCTGTAAAAAGTAATTTTTAACCACTCTTTCAGTGTATATATTTAAATTGTACTATGAAGAATAAAATGTAAAGCCAACAATAAAAAAAAAAAAATCAGTGTAGACTACCTTATGTTTATAACTACAATAATTTGCCTTGAATGTAAAACCTGTAAATGTTACCACAGTTCTCAGTAAATTAACATGGAAAACTGAACCCTAAAATTAAGCTAATTAATTGTTCAGACTACTTTAAAAGTGAGTGTTAGTCTTCATTTCCACTCAAAAGAGAAGAAGACACTGCCAGTCAGTTGATTGGCTTAAGTACATTTTGGGAAACTGCCTAGAATGCTGTCTCCTTTTGTGTATTTAACAACAGGTACTTACCACTTCAGTACTTTTGGACACTGATGTAAAAATTGCATTTCTGAAAACTGGACTGTACTACAGCCTTCCTAAATGACTGGCTTTAGCTACTTAGCTGCCATACTGTGTACAGTATTTAAAACTTAACTATTCTACTGCTGGAATTATCAGGAAAGGTTTTAAATCATTGGATTTTTTCTGGAAAGCTTCCATGATACCTCAATACTAAAACACAGCCCTGGCTGGGCTGATGGCTTCAGACCTCTTCTAAGTAACTTGTTCAGTACAAGTACTAGACAGTCTTTTGTCTGTTTTTGTGCAACTGATAAACAGTTTCTATATGTGCCTTTCTGGTGTGTGTACAAATAAATTCAAATAAGATAATGATTCTTTCACCGGTGTTCTAATAGCACTTCTGTTATTTACTATAGTATTTTTCAGTGTCTGAAGGGATATTTGTTTCCATCTCAGACCTTCTCTGTGAATATTATAAAGAGCAGTGAAGTAGTATCTTGTTCACCTTCAAACAGTTTTAAATGGGTACCTAACAGACAGTCTGCAACCTAAATTTTTTTAAAGCCTAGTAAAATGAACAGCTCTGGAAAAGAGAAAGCTGGGATTCTGTTACCTTCTCCTGTGAATGTTTAATATGGGATTGGAACAAAGCTAATTAGATCAGAGGTCTTCTAACATCCCCCATCACTTGACTGTCCTGACCAATCAGGCCAGTTTTGCGAGACCTTCCTTTTAGATTTCAGCTCTTCAGAGTCTAATAGCCTTTAAAGGAATCAAATTTGAACTTAATTCTAAGTTAAATGGACACAATTTCTCACACCCGCTGCCTCTGCCAAATCAGTACTTGCTGTGTCACATCAAGGAAGTGAGTGCCTTGTTCTCGTATTTCTTTGCCACCTGCATTCAGTTCTATTTGATAGGTGTTAAAGCTATGTCCAGAAATAAAAAATGCACAGATAAAAAGTGTTTTAGTCTGATAGTTGTGAAACTTGTATAGATAGGAACCCAGTTTGATGTGACATATATGCTTGCATATTGCAGGATGAGATTGTTTCAATGAAACATCTGCATAAAAAATTTAAAGCAGAGAAAGAAAATGAAGAAAAGCCTGAGCCAGATACTGGTATAAAGAAGGAAGCTGAAGAAAAAAGAGAGACAAAAGAAAAGGAAAATAAGAGGGATTTGAAAAGGGAGAAAAAAGAAAAAGAGGATAAGAAAGAATTAAAAGAAAAGGATATTAAAGAAAAGAGAGAAAACAAAGTAAAAGAATCCACACAGAAAGAAAAAGAAGTAAAGGAAGAGAAGGTAACTAGGTTTGCTTATCTTACATAGCACTAGAAGAGGTACCAGGTTTATGTGAATGATTTTGAGAAGAAAAAGTGTTTTGGATCTCATCAGATGTCATTTCATTAATGTCTTTTATGTCATTTGAAGCTTTATTCTTACTTCCTGAAACCAGAAGGAAAGGCATTTGAAATGGGGAAGTATACCTTCAATGGTACATCTCTTCAGTGAACTGAATGTGTGCAAAAAATACTATTTTCCTCTTCCATTCCATTACAGAGAAAGTAAAATGTACTGTCATTGAATGTTAACATAGCTTTTATTCTTATGTATTGAAGAGAATGCAGTAGTTACGGGGATTGTCATATATTATAATTGCAAACCCAAAATAAAATGTACTTAAATATTTTTGTATTGTTCTTAGGTAAATGAAATCAAATCTGAAAACAAAGAAAAAACTAAAAAAATTCCATTGCTGGATACTCCAGTTCATATTACTGCATCTAGTGAACCAGTTCCTATATCAGAAGAATCTGAAGAACTAGATCAGAAGACTTTTAGTGTGGTAAGTCCCCTCTTGAAAAGTTCGTGTTTATCCTTAGTAGTCTAAATGAGGATAATTTCTGGTATTCTTGATGCAGTTACTTGGCACAGTAACACAAGTGGTTTTTTGCTAGCAAGGTCTCAGATCAGTGAATGTTATTGACAGTGTACTGAAATAATTTTTGACTGTGTTCTACCAGTTTTATTTTGTCTTTTTGCTGTATTTATGCAGGATAATAGAAGAACTTATCCAGTGGTTTGTAGGATTAATAGGTTTAGAACATAAACTCTAAAGATTTATCCTCAAGAATCACTTGTGTATCCTGCTTCTTGAACAGCAGACGTGAATGAACTTAATTGGAATTGATGGAGTCTTTGGCTTCACCATATCATATATGCTTTTCTTCTTTCTAATACAGCAAGAAAAATTAGATTTCAGCACTTCCCTCCTGAAATTGCAAAATATAGTTAGTAAACACAGGAAGGAACAAGTGCTAAAGCCCTTAGAGATACCTTGCTGAGGTAATGTCTCTGACACCAAAAGAATTCTGTTTAATCACTACTTCTTACTAAGAATAGAATTAACATATGAGAAAAATGGGTACATAAACACAATTTATATTAAGTTTTGTAGGTTGACTGAGGCCCCTAGGAAATCAATGAGTTACTTTGAACAGGTGTGGTTGTTTTGTCGTTCAGATTTCAACAGTTGTGTGGTTTTGCCAGTCAGATCTGTTGGGTCTGTTGTGGGTGCTGGCTGTGACATGCCAGTAGGATTCTCATGAGTACAGCAGTGACTGTTCCATGTGTTTGTTCTAAACAATCCAAATAACTCACCTGTGTGTGGGCCTTGAGTGATTCAGGTGGATATATCTGTGTGGCTAATGACAGAAAATCACATTTCCATGTACAGTTATACTTTTCCAATCACTTCTATATTTAAGAATTGCACTCTATAAGCTCTCTTTTTAAAACTTACTTTAATCTGTGGCTAATGCAATATGTAATCCAGATGCTTACTTATTAAGTGGCATGAGATAGCAATAGGACAGCTTCCCCAGATTCTCTGAGTTATTCCTAGATGCTTATCTGGTAATGGTGATATTCCATTTCATTCATTCCAGGTATTTTAGTTTTTCTAGGTTTAGTAATGTATATTGAGGAAGAATGTAGGAACGAGGTAATTGTTGTTTACCATTATGCCTTAGTCAGGTGCAGTCTAATTAAACATATTTAACTGCACTTTCAAATGGAAATGTTGTTCAGGCTTAACTGACTGTGCTCTTGGTGACAAGGAGGATGTGCATACCATGTTTACCATGCCAACTGGGTTTGTCTGGATTTATTATTAAAACACTAGATTCAAAGTCTCAAAATTCAAGAATGCATGACCTTTATATGTGGCTAGTTGAGACATTCCCTTTACTTGGCATTATTGAGGCCACATCTCAAGTGCTGTGTTCAGTTCTGGGCCCCTCACTTCAAAAAGGACATTTTGGTGCTGGAGCAAGTCCAGAGAAGGGAACAGAGTTGGGGAAAGGTCTGGAGCACAAGTCTGATGAGGAATGGCTGAGGGAACTGGGGTTGTTGAGCCTGAAGAAAAGGACGATCAGGGGCGGTCTTATCACTCTACAACTTCCTGAAAGGAGGCTGTAGCCAGGTGGGGTTCAGGTCTTCTCCCAGGGAACCAGTGACAGGACAAGGAGAAACATCTCCAAGTTGTGTAAGGGGAGGTTTATGCTGGATGTAAGGAAAGATTTTCTTCAGTGAAAGAGTGATTAAGCTTGCCCAGGAAAGTGATGGAGTCACTAGGCCTGGAAGTGTTTGAAAGAACAGCATGTGGAACTTTGTGATACAGTTTAGTGGACATGGTGCTGTTCAGTCAAAGGTTGGATTTAATGATTTTGGAGGTTGTTTCCAGCCTTTATGGTTCTATACCCAAAATAGCTTTCCTCTAAGTAGCACAACTTTTGCTAGTGTCTGCATAGAAATGAGGTTTAAAAAATGCTCAGAAAAGCAATGTTGATCCCTTGCTGAATGCCAAATGTAATGATTGCAGAAAATATGTTTGAAATTTACCAAACACATTCATATTTGAGTTTAACATTGAATTTGTACAGCTTCATAGGTGCTAAAAAGGGTAAGTCTTGTCCTACATGATTGTGCTCAAAGTTTTAATTGTAAAATCCAGTTGTAGTAAATCCTTTTCCTGAGAAATCCTTATAATAAATTAGTGCTTTCTCAAATCCTAGTGTGGTCCCACCCTTATGAGGAAAGGACCACCCAAGATTCTTGGATGCTTGTGATGGAAAGTAACAATGAAAGTAGAAGGGTCTGCAAAAGTTTTACAAAGTTTTATTAGTAAATTGCACACTTGGAATGAAAATTGGTGTGTTAGTCCCTGACCTGCCATATAAGCCCACATCAGTGGGTCTTGAACAGAAAAAAACGTGGCTCCACAGCTATCCAGCTGCTGGTGTTTGAGATATACACATTAGCACCTGTGTCTTCTATGATTCTACACCTTGATATCTGTATTTTATCCAATCCAGTGCTTTCATAGAGAAGAAAATTTCCAATTGGATTGCTAATCTTCCAAAGGAAACATGTAAAACATTTTTAAGAGCTGTGAGGTAGTCTTGTATTTCATTTGACTTCTAACAATATTGTCTTCACCTGTGGATAAATATCACACTAAAAGGTGGGTCATGCTTTAGAATAAATTTTTTTCTTTTGAATTGATACATTCATTTTTGTCCATTTTACAGTGCAAAGAAAGAATGAGACCTGTCAAGGCAGCATTGAAACAGCTGGATCGACCAGAGAAGGGCCTTTCTGAAAGAGAGCAGCTGGAACATACTAGACAGTGTCTTATCAAAATTGGGGATCACATTACTGAATGTCTAAAGGAGTACACAAATCCTGAACAAATTAAACAGTGGAGAAAGTAAGTTATTTTCTTGGGTTTTACTTGAAAAAGGAATATCTACAATTGCTTCTATTGAGAAGAATAGGCTTTAGTTATTCCTCCTCTTTATTGTTCTTTCTTGTATCTTTCTGCTGTTTTAAATAGGAATCTATTAAAAGGTGATTATACATTGCTCTGACCTGTAATGGATTGACTTAAAGCATTGATGCAGGGCCCTGTGTTTTGTCACAAGGGTGGAGACATCTTTCTGCTCAATGCTGACAGCAAGCACTGGGGACTTGTCACTGCCACTCTGTTTAGTCAAAACCATTCTTACTTTTAAAGATCTGGTTTTTTCAACTTCAGGTCATTTTATTTTTTTTTAAATTCCTACTGAAAAGATGCAGTTCTAAAGTTGTGTTGAACTTTGTATGATCCCAAGTTGTAGAATTCTTTATTTTTTTTTAATGTACACTAAAACTAAAATTACGTATTAGGTATTAACTATGACTTGATAAAAGTATATGTCATAACGTGCTCAGATGCATTTCAAAAGTGAGAGAAGAGTTTGCATCTATATCAGGTGACAATATAAAAAGAACTAAGAAAAAAATACTGATCTTGTATTTCATTGATAAGTTATTAATGCAATTTGATGTACTTTTGTCAGAATATTCACTTAATCTCTTCATGCTTGAAAGTACATCCTGTGATTACATGCATCAAATTCTTAAGTGTTGCATTTTCTTGAAGACTTCTGTTAAATGCTCCTGCTGATTTTACCTCCTTTACTTAAAAATATTAAGGTGATCTGAGATGCAAAAACAAGATCCATATCTTACATGCTGGTAAATTTTATATTATTTTTAAGTGGAAACTTGTAATAGAGCTGTTATTCATAATGATGCTATAATATTAAGTGTAATTAATAAAATATGTATTTCAGCTATATTTGATAAGAAGTGTTGTTATATAAAGTTAGAATGGTCTCCTCATACACACCATTATGTAGTTGTCTGCCTATGCAAATATCTAGACAGAAATTATCATGTTTAAATAATCAGAGTGAAGGAGCATACTTTTGCTTCCTGAACGTCCACACTTCAGATATTTCTGAAGACTGTTATTCTGTAGACTCTTTTAAGCATTACACCTGTGAATTTGACTTAAAGAATTCCCTATCTGTTAAAAAAACTATCTGTGATCATGGAGGGAAAGCTTTTCTTCAGAATTTTGGCATCTTGACAGCAAAAGACTAAATTAAGTCTTCTTTGGTTCCTTCAAGCACAGAGTAGGCATGGATTTATTACCTTAAGACTTCCATCCTCTTTCACAGTTCTTACTTGGTTTCAAAAGCCTTGATCAGGTTTTCAAATTCTGTAGAAAATTTCTCTTGCTCATGGTTTCATATAATAAGGTTTGTTGGTCAAGTGTCTTATACTGTAAGAGATTTCAAATTTGAATGAATTTTTACTTCCTTTACTTAAATTATTTTTTACAGACTGGTAAATACTCAAAATTCCAACAAACTTTTAGAAGACATATATAAACTGATAGCTATGTTTTTAATAAATATTTCACAAAAATGTAACACAATTCTTATTAGGACTACTGTCCATGCACTTCACACCATGAAGTACTTACAATAAATATTAAAAAGTGAAAAATTTTTAAAGGAGTCAATCTTTCAAAAGTTTTATTTAGAACTACTTAACATTTGTAGATTTTAGAGCGTTTCAGGTTTACTGAAGTAGTGCTCAAGTAATTTCAGTTAAATCCATGTTCTGCTACATAATATTGGGAAAAGAAATTTAAAGAGGAATTATAACTTCTCTTTTCTTCTTCCTCAGAAATTTGTGGATTTTTGTCTCTAAGTTTACAGAATTCGATGCCAGAAAGCTGCACAAACTGTATAAACATGCAATCAAGAAACGGCAGGAGTCTCAGGTAATATTTTCAGACCCTTTCAAAATCCACAAATATATATTTTAATTATTATAACTTTATTAAATATAGAAGAGTATAAAGAACACAGAAATGCCCTTCAAACAGTATTTGTGTTTGCAGTATAGTAGTCTCTTTTGTTAGAGTATTTTTCTAATGTATTCAGATGAACTTTGGGATTTACCAATGCATACATTTACCAATGTACTTGTCTTTTTTAGCAACACAATGATCAGAATATTGGCAGCAATGTGAATACACATGTAATTAGAAATCCAGGTAACAAACTTTTAAGTATATTTTTGTGTTAGATACTTTAAGTATTCATGTTTATTTCATTGCACATGTCTCCTTGGTCTGTTTTCCACACTTCTAAGTACCACAGAGATAGGCTGATTCGAAAAGCTTCACTGATTTGCTGGTGAAATCCAGCAGAGTGCAGAGTGAAGCTGGTACTTACCAGGTTATTTAGATGTTGTTTAAAAAATTTAGAAACGCTTTTGTGTTAAATTTTGGAGAGGACAAGAGACTACTCAAAACTGGTAAATTTTTTTTCAATTCCACAACCGTTTGTAGCTGTTACAGTATCACTATGGTGTAAGAAAGCAATTTATTAGTCACAGTCACAGTCTGTCATTAGTTACAGGGGCTGTATTTTATTGTTGACAATAACACTGATTTTTTTCCCACATGTTCCGACACCTGTCTTCTTGTGTGTAGTGCTTTTTTTTGTCTTGTGTTACTGAACATTTCAAGTATATTATCATGGACTTAAAATCAACAATCATGTATGTTAGGAATACCACTGAAATTCTTTTGCTAACAAGGTGTACCTTTAAAACTGTCACTGATACTAAGTCTATCTCTTCTTAGAGAGGAAGTTGCCATTCTGTCTGCCATTCTATCTAAAATTGCCTTATGGACACTTAGCTTCATAAACTGAATGGAGAGGCTGAGAAGTTTAGTTTCCAAGTCCTACACACCTGCATTCTAGCTTGCTTCTCTCTTAATTCTGAGGTTTTCTTCTGTTCACTGACATCAGTGCATTTGATTTTCAGCTATTTAGAGCTTGTTTCTTTTAAATTATGTCCCTTTTGTATTGGTTTACATCTGACAGGTAGAGGTGCTGTTTGAATTGAAGTAAAAATGTTATGAGACTTCCTTTTAACCTCTGCTTTATTAAACAGATGTGGAAAGACTGAAGGAGAATGCAAACCATGATGACAGTAGCAGGGACAGCTACTCCTCCGATAGACATCTGTCACAATACCACGATCATCATAAGGACAGGCATCAGGGAGATGCTTACAAGAAGAGTGACTCCAGGAAAAGGCCCTATTCAGCCTTCAGCAATGGAAAAGATCACAGAGACTGGGATCACTACAAACAAGACAGTAGGTGAGTTTCTTGACCAATTTTGAAATCTGGTCAGAATTCCCTTCTTGTTTCTGTAGTTATGCTCATAGCAACCACCAAACCATCTTTTCTGAGTAACACAAAATTGCAACAGTGATCTTTCTCTAATGCAGTTCTATCAATTTTACATAACTGTGGCTCTTGATATGCTACCAGTAACTCTAATACAAATAGTTTCTTATTTTTTAGATACTACAGTGATAGTAAACATAGAAAATTAGATGACTACAGGAGCAGAGACCACAGGTCAAGCCTGGAAGGGAGTTTAAAAGACAGCCGAGTTCATTTGGATCATCGTTCTCATTCAGACCACAGGATACATTCAGATCACCGTTCCTCTTCTGAGTACAGCCATCATAAATCTCCCAGAGATTATAGGTACCACTCAGACTGGCAAATGGACCACAGAGCTTCAGGTAGTGGCCCAAGGTCACCACTGGATCAGAGGTCTCCTTACGGTTCAAGATCTCCCCTAGGTCACAGATCTCCATTTGAACACTCATCAGATCACAAAAGTACACCTGAACATACATGGAGTAGCCGGAAAACATAACAAAGACTGACATTTTCTGGACCTTCTTTTAGCCATATACAGTAAACTAACACAGTAATTGCCTTACATGACTTGAAAGATACAGACGGGATATTCTATCAGTAGCAGTATTGTTACTTCTTTCCAGGATGCAAGGTCTGTTATCCCAACAGAAGAAAAATATTTTTGTATTTAAAGTTTATGCTGCACTGTGCTGCAAATGCTGTGGCACTTTTTTTTAAGAAATGGAAGATGTTTACTTTTACAGGGACCTCAACACTGCCCGTTTCAGACTGGATCTTATTGTAAAACTCATCATATCAAAGTGGTTTGAGGCTGATAATGTTTAAAGTTATGCTTGTAAACAAACTTTTAAACACTGACCTGTGCTCATATTTCAGGAGGGAATGGGGAGAATTTTTTTTTCTTAGTAAAGAACTCTCAAGGACTTTGTTCACTTTCCAAAGCTACTTGTTTACATTGTACACTGCGACCACCTTGCCGCTTTTCATCACAAGCTTGAATATTTAAATTCTGTACCTATAACTGTAAAATAGCCAGGATTTCTCCTGTTTGTGATCAGTTACAATGCCTTTTTACAAAACAAACAAACAAATAAAAAAAAGCAAAGCACAAACAAATGACTGTAAATTCTTGTAAATTTGTTAAATGAGCTTCTTATCCCCTCAGGCTTTTTTTGACTGTCCCTTCCCCACCAACTCAGGCCTTCATGTCATGATTATGAAATCAAATCAGTGTACTTAATATGTTTCAATAAAAGATTTTGATGGAGTCACTGCTCAGAATGTAAAAATGGGGAAAGGGAACATTTTATTCCATTTAGTGCTCCCTTTATTGCATCCTTTAGATACATGTTTTGGGGTTTTGTTTGGGTCTTTTTTCCCTATTAAACTGTCCGTGTTGTGATTGTTTGTAATGATATGGTAAGAAATATCCAACTAAACTGTGCTCTGGAAAGCTTTTCAGGTGCATTGGTTTTAAAGGAGGAGTGTCAAATACCTGAACACTTCAGTTTCCAAATCAATCAAAATTAATTGTAGATTCATATGTTCCCTCTTCAACATGGGCAATAATGTCAAATGTGCTATGCAGGTAGCTAATATTTTAGAAGATTTGAATTATGACTTTATTGACAGAATTGTTACAATGCACACTGATTGTACATAGATAACTTCTATCTGAAAAATTAAATTTAAACTAAAAGGATATGTGGGTCTTGTAGTTTTCTGCTGTGTTTTTCTCTACAGTGTTACTCTTCCCCAGGTTTACCCATAAAAACAGTAAGAGTACTGAATTTTAATCCTGGTGATAACTAGGGAAGGTATTTAGTCTGGCATCATGTGGCAGGGGCTGTATCTGCTGCTCCAGTTTTTCTCTGCTCCTGCAGTGTTGAGTCCAATTAAGCAGGTTTATATGAAAGCATTACTATACAACCACGATCTGTCCATGGAGTATCTCTAAGGATCTTACTATAGGCACAGTTACTGCACATTAAGCTCATGTAGTGTAACTTGGGAGTTGGTTAATTAATGCTACTTAATTTCTTAGCTTTTCATCTTGACAGGAACTGAGGGGTTTGACTGGTTCTGCTTTCAGCCTTGGATGTTGAACAGTGTTTAGGCAGCAGAGTCTGATAAGGCTGTAGATGTGTACCATGGACCTTCCACTTCCAGGAGTGAAAGCCTAGAAGTCAAAGCATCTCCAGCCACGGATGCAACTCTTCTCCTGGTCCAGAAGCACATGGATGCATCCTAGAGCATAGAAAGGGCATTCCCATGGAGCCTGGTTCACCATCAGTGTGGCTGTGATATAGCACTATGGCCTCATGTGACATGGTCGATCTGTACATTTTCACTGAAGGTACCTCACATCTCTGAAATACTTTGTGGCTTTGATGATGTGGATCTTTGGGAATTAGTCTACTTGTGCTTTGTACCTTTTACTCTGTCATGTTTACAGACACACAAATCATATTTGCAACATTTAATTTTTTCCCCTGTTTTCCATTACATTCTAAGTATTTGATGATGGAAATAACCTCCATTGCTCCAATAACCTCTGGGTGAGGCCTGTTATGGTGTATCTTACTTTTCAATCCTGTATTGTCCTCAAATGAGCCATTTATCATTCAGTCTTCATGCACGTAGATTTGATCCTTCCTTTGCTCATTTGTAATGAAAAGTCTCCAAGGAGTGTGACCACTTCTGAAGCATCCATAAGATACTAATGTTGTCTGCCAAAAGTTTTGGGAAGTGAGAATTCTGAGGACAGCAAGAGAAGTCCTCAGGGCTCTTGATAAATGTTTAGGTGTTCCATGTACCATGCATAGAACTCTAAGATTTCCATCTTAATCCTGTTAAGATATTTCTAGTCTACCATTCCCAGTACTACCCAAAAAGAGCAAACCATTGTTCAGTGCGAAAAAGCAGATTAAAAACCATATTGCTGCTCTTAAAGTTTTAAGGACAGAGAAATGCATATTCTGGTTGCTATTAGTTGTCAGGGGTGATTATGTGATCATCGTTCACCTGCTCACAGTTGCTCTGTTTTCCCCATGTTGGTCTTCCGTAGATGTTGTGATGTCTGAGCAGCAGTCAGACAGCTGCTGGTTTCTGAGAGCCTTTCACCACAATCAACAGGACTTGAAAAAGGCTCAGGCACCAAGCACTGAAGGATGGCAGTTTCTGCAGTGGTAACATGACACTCCTATGAAAGGAGTGTGCCCTGACCTCCCTTTGAGACACCGACTCCCTAATATGAACATCTTTGATGTCTTTTTGAAGCTTGATTGGCTTGCTTTGTCCCTGTTTGATAGTTTGTCATCCACAAATGTATCTTGTCAGTTTCATAGCCCTCGTTGTGTAGCTGCAGGACTCCATTTGCAATATAAAATTCCAGGGAAGTACTTGGGTAGCAAAGCAGTTTTAAGGAGGTGTTTTCATCTGGTTTTATGCCTAGTGTTATATTCAGTGACAATAACTCCCTTTGGTAAGGAAATTACTTCACCGTTACCTAGGAATTACTCAGAAATAAGTGTAGACAATCTCTTGTTTCTGTTAGAGAGCAGTAAATACCATTAAAATCAGTAATACCTAGTATGAGTTATCCACTTGTACCAAACAAGGTTTGTTTTACTGAGCTGTGTTGGGACAGGTGTGTAGCTCTGTCACTTTATGTCTTCATTCTTCCAACAAAGTAGTGTGGCTACACCTGAAATTTCAGTTTTGTTCTTACAATTTTATGCTGAAACTTTTATTTCTGAAACACTACGGAAGCAGTAGCTAAGGAATATATTTGTGCAGGATGCTGATAGGAGCAGAATGTAGAGGAGGTTCATGGAATTCATTGCTTGTTTCTTAACCTTTTTATTTTCCTCTGTATTCCACTTATCTTAAGATGTAAGTTGAGAACACCTGAGAAATGGCACGTACCTTCTGATCCACCCGTCCTTAAACCTTTATGGTGTATTTGGATATGGTCAACACAAAAACAGTACTTCTAGCATGTATTTTCCAAGCCCTGGCCCTACCAATGTATTGGTGATTATTTTCTTTATTTTGTATTCTCAAAGATTTCAATAAGTGAAAATTTCTTTGGGATAAATAATGAAATATAATGATGATTGTTAATTTGCATTAAGATGTAAGGATTGTTGTTGTCCTGTTGAAAAGAAAATAACTACTTCTGAACCTTGCATACAAAGAAAATAATTCTGCTTTTTAAATTATTTGTAGCATCTTCATAAACCTATTCAAATACTACTCATGAGCTTGGGGCATTGCCACTGTTCATCCCATGTAATTAGAGGTGTTTCCACCAACAAAAAAAAGGGCATTGGTGGAAGGCTGACAGTCTCAGCTGTGTATAGAGTGCCTGTGAGGAAGTGGTGTCAGGTGAGTGTGTATTTCTTGGATGCCAGACAGGTGACTGGGAAAGAAACAGCGCCCCAGGGTGCTGCAACTCCCTCTGATGCCTGCTATTCAAACTGAAGTGTCCAAACCCAGCTTGGTACTGAGTGCACCTATTTTCACAGCCCAAATTCCCACCACACACCTTCACCCTTGGTGTTTCTTGAAGACTTTAGAAATCCCTGCTGCAAGACTTTTGAGATGTTTTGAAATATAAACTTTAGATCTAGATTGAGTACATGCACTAAGACTGAAGCCCAAAGAACACACTTGGACATTACATATTACTTACTTGACACAGGTTTTTCATCAGGCAAGTCTGTCTTCTCTGAAAACAAACATCCAGAAATTGTGGCAGAAAATCATGTGACACTGATGAGGGAAAGGTAATCAGCTTTTATTACTCCAGTACTTAGACCTCCACTGCATTTTATTTGCAAGAGTTAGTATTTGCTGAACTAACTGGAGTGTTTGGAAAGTAATCTCACTCATCACTTAAAATTAGCTACTGGATTTGGTTTTCCCTAATTCTAGCATTGATAAGTGACTACCTATAGGGTATAGATTGTGATACTTCGACATTTCTTTTAATCACTGAGGAGCACAGAGAACTTCAAAGCTGATTTTTGTAAGCATACCAGATCATCACTCTTTTCCAGTCTTGTAACTGTGAAATGTAGTTGATGAGTGAACAACACATACAGCTACCATGGCATCAAGTATCCATAATAAAATTGTTATAGGTCCTCAGCCTTAAATGCCCTTTAGTACTTTTGCTGTAACTAACTGCTCCATCTCTTTTTGGCACTGCTTGCAAAGAAGTTTTTAATATGAGAGACACCTTTGTAGCTTAAATTTTAACTAAGTTGACTTGGGAGGGTTTATGATATTGTTCCTGTAATTTAATCTGCAGGTGAATTCTCTATCTGGAATACAATAAGCAAGATGTCAGTTTTGAAAGATCTAGAATATAAAATTGTAATTCTACATCATGGAACTCTATCAAAATTATAAAATCTGGAAGGCTAGTGTCTAACGCAGTCTTTTTCTTGTCATGAAAGTAAGCAGGACTGGAGAACTATTTCCCAAGATCCTAAGGGTTCAGTAAGTCATGTCAAATTCCAAGTAAATACATCTGAAGAGTTAGGTTGGAGTTCTTCATTAACCATAATGCTGGAGGGAAACATGCACAGGAAAGAGATAGCCTATGAGCTTTAATGGAAAAGCACACGAAGTACATAATTCTCTAGTTTGGTGTTTGGAAACTGTATTCTTTCTTTCAAATGTCTCTAGCTAGTGACTGAAGAGAAATGTCTGGTGAGCTAACACAACATACCATCTTCCAGCATGTTTTAGACAAGTTTTTAAAATACAGCTTCCATTTGACATGTTACCTTTGACAGTGCAGCCTTACTAATTTTAATTCAGTGAATTATTTGTAAGATGAATAATATTTACTCTCAAACAGGAATATGACCAGTATACTACAACAACTGAACATGATAAATCATCTGAAAAGGACAGCATGGTCAATTATGACAGTCTCCCAAGGATGTGTATCTCTTCTAGCTGTTACCTCTGCAAAGGACATATTCTTCAAGGACATAGCCTCAGACAGTCAAAGGATGACTACCCTTCTGCATTTTCAGAATTCCAGAGAAATTCCATAAACATGACCCCAACTGGGAAAAAACTAACCTTGTCACAATGGCATAAAGTGTGAAGTTAAAGGAGTTTGTATTTTTTCAAGTGATGGTACACTGAAAACAAGACAGTGTGATGTCTCTTACAGCACTTGTTTATTTGAAAACTGTCCAGTTTGCTTTAAATTTTTGAACATTTCATCTGTACTCATAATGATCATTCATCATTTGGTGCAAAAAATATTCTTATACAGACAATACAACATTATTTAAATACAAACCTCAAAACAGACCTTATTTTTAGAACCACAACCTGTATTTTTCATAATAACAACAAAGGACATTGCCTTAATAATTTGAAATTTGCTTATATTAACTATCAGTCAAGGCAGTTTTCCATTCATAACCTAAAGACTTAATATATGAGTTTGTAGTAATAACACACTGAATAACATACTGAATAAACAGATGGAGTGACAGCCTACCATTTCTTTACAAAATCATTGTTTTTAATAAATACACTGTGAAATTCAAAACTGAGGCAAGAATATTTTTAGATGACAGTATTTTCACTTCTTTTTTTCCTCATAAATTTAAGGGTGATTTTACATTTGCATAATTCCAAAACAAATCACTTAAAAATTAGGAGATTACAGAACTAAACTTGCATTTCAAACCTTAATTTAAACTCCTCCCTGCAATTCTTATAGTGCAGTTTTAATGACAGAGCCCCAGACTACTTTTTCTAGGAGAGCCCACTTCATCTACTGCTTTGAGTACATGATGAGAGCACATGGCAGAGACTGCATGAAATAAACTTAGTATTTATTTTCTTATTTCAATATTCTGTGTACAATCATGAGTAAGTCACTTTTTTGTGCCAACTCCAGCGTTTTCATGGTTACTCCAGATCTTCTACCCAGAAGTACAAACCTGCCACAGTACCAAGTGGTTTAGGTAAACCAGCCTTACCAGGTAGCAAGGTTGTTACCTTTTAGCTTATCAATTAAGAATTTTAATGAGATAGTGAGGTACTGTTTGCCCCAAATATTCTGTATTACATAAAACTATTGTTCTGTCTCTCCAGTAAAACTTAACAGACAGAACAAATTACTGTACTTAAGGTCTTGATGAATTATCCTAATTTCTTTTTCATTATTATTTCTTCCCTGCATATGTGTCACCAAGAAACAGCCCTATGCCAGTTACTGTATATTCTTGTAACTTTCAATTCTCCTAAGCACTTTATTATTTACATTTTTTAGATGCCAGCTTCTGTTGGGTTTCCGTTTTAATGTGATTTTAGAAAGCAAAAATTGAAGACGTTTCTATGAGTGAGCAGGAAGCATTGCATTATTTTCTCATCAGAAAGTACTGCTTGAAGTACAAGCTGTTTATTTACAAAGCTCGGTTTCATTCTGTTTTGTAAATTCACTTTAAATTACAGTCTTTGTGACAGGATTTTCTTTCTCTTCTCCTTTGCTATTCAGTCTTCTCATATGATAAGAGATACATTCTCATAATTAGAGTTCAATTTTTAACATTGAATAGAAGATAATGGGGAGGGGCATATTCCTTCTCTCATCAGATATTTAGATGAGCAGTTTGAGTTGGAGGAGCTGCACTTCCAACTGTGCAAAGCAGGAAGTGAGCTGCTGAAATTCTTCCCTTAGAAAATTCAGAGGATGGTTTTGAAAGGAATAAGATGAATGTGTCTTCACAAACAGACCGTGTGAAGCTGTGTGTAGATAGGGCCAGGAACTTATAGATAGGGAAGTAACAGAATAAATTATCAGTTCTAGAAAATGTTACTAATTGAGATGGGCTGCTGCTCAACCAAGGCTGTGTTAAATCCCTGAACTTAGAGAAAAAACACAAAGACTTAATAGAAAATGTTTTGTTATAAAAGAAAAAAGAATGGGGTGCACATTACAGGGAGGCACAGAGTAGGTGATTCAGGAAGTCTGTACCTTCCGAGTACCTCAACCAATGGAGAAAGAAAGAGGGTGATGCAGCTGGGAACTTAGGATAAAAACCCCCAACAATTTGAGAGACCCCAGGGGAAATGCCCTATGGCCTCCCCCTTTATTCGAATAAAGTTACAGGGCTCCTCTATCTCCTTTTTTGCTGGTGATGGGTTAAAGTGTAAAGGAAGATCTAAATATTAAAATAGATACATTTTGACGATGCATGAAGAGACACTGACTGATGTATTGTTATAGCGTTGGGTTCAGCAGGTGTTGTTTTCCTCCTTGTCTCAGTCTTCTTTCTGTTCTCAGGTAAGGCCCCTTTTATTCAGTCTCATTACAGGTAACCAGCTGCCTTCTCATTGGTCCCTAGGGCCTCCTGCTAATTTTTAACACACAAAACATGTCTCAAGCATTCCATGTATGTGATTGTTTTCAATCACAATAAGCCACACAGTCACACTCATACAGTGGTTTTCTGCCAAGAAATGAGTTTCCACAGAATCCTTCAGCAAATGCACAATTTAGCAGGGCCCATAGGGTTAACATTTTCTTGTTCTAATCTTGGTCAGGATGCCAGGTGTTTGGCACCATTCCCACAAGTTTTGGACATCAACCTCTGGCATTGTGAATTTTTCTGCACAAATGGGGACTCATCCAGGAGCCTTCCACTGTCCAGGGGCAGCAGGCAGCAAGCGAAGCCAAAGATGCACCCCACCCAGTTTCAGTGATCAGCTCCCTTTGGTGGTGGCCAGCCCCGGGCGATGGATTGGGTTCCTGAGACTGTCCAGGTGACAGATGAGTGGCACATCAGGGGGGTCCATGAAGAGTCCACAGGGAAGGACCACTGAAAATCTCACCTGGGAGTATAATGGGAACTTCGAGGGGTAAACCTGAGAGGGCACCCATGGAGGTAAAGCACAGGTAAAGCTCAGAAGGAGTCCTAGCAAAAGGGATGACGATCCCAAAATAACTCCAAAGAGTCCCTTGAGAGAATGTTGAGGTAATTTGCACATTCTCCCAGAGGAAATTAAAGAAAAGGATGCTCAAGGAGGGCAGTAGGGGAAAGTCAAGAAGGGGTCTCAACAATCCATGTCCAGAGGGCGCAATAGGGGAAGTTGAGAATGGCTCTCGACAACAGGGGATGGATACTGTTGGTATGCTGGGAAAGAATTGGTTGAAGAGGAATTTGAAGGAATATGGTTAATGCAAGTAGCAGCAGGAGGAATCTATGTAGTAAGAAAGAAAAAAGAAGATGGAAATGGGAAGACAAAAATAGTGAGGATTGGGATGGTTTTCAGCACCTTCTCCTGCCTTATCCTCAAAATTTGCCAGCTGATCCAAGGCTGTCTGCAGGTCGTTTGTATCCCCAGTCTTGAAGGCTGGGTTGGGGGGTGGAATGTTTTCCCCATTCTGTTCCTAGGTTACCAAGGATGGGGTACTTAAAGACTATTAACTCTTTTTGTAAGAGACAAAAGAGCTGGCTGGTGTGGGGAGGGGAGAAGAGATCTGGTCACTGATAACAGCACTTGCTCCGGGGAACTTGGGAAGGCAGTACTGGGGCAAAGGCGGTCTCCCTTTTGCTGAGGCTGTGGGAAGGTTTAGCTCTGTGCTGCTTTCTTTTCCTTGGTGAGTGAGCTTTTGCTTGGGAAAGGGCAGTGTTCCTGGAGTGCACATCTCCCTGGCAGTACCGGCAGCTTCTGTGGAAGGGGCCTGGCTGCCGCCGCCCTGCACCCTCCCAGTCAGAGCGCACTGAGGAGTCCCTGCCACCTCTTGATGGCTAGGCTGGGTGAGCCCATTTCTGCCGCCCCCACTCCCTGCTCTAAGCTCCCTCCTGCACACCTGCCTGTTGCCCTGCCCGTCCGCCATTTTACCCATCTGAGACTGAGCTGACCTGGCCATAGTGCCGCCTGCGGCTGCGCGAGAGTCATCGCACCCGCCCTGCCAGGCCGGGAGCCCGACAGCGCCCCTGCCGGCTGGGACCGGAACTGCACCCAACGGGAAAAGCGCTTGGCAGCCCAGGGACATCTGCTACCAGGTTTCCCGGATTTTTTGTTTGTCATTGCAACTGCTGTTTTTGATTCTTTGCCTTGCTATAGATACTAGTAAAGGACTGTTATTCCTTTTCCCATATCTTTGCCTGAAAGCCCTTCATTCTGAAGTTATAATAATTTGGAGGAAAGGGGTTTCACATCCTCTGTTCTAAGGGAGGTTCCCACCTTCCTTAGCAGACACCTGTCTCTCAAATCAAGACAGCCAGCTTCCAGGACAGGGAAAACACAGAAGTCAGGATTTAAAGGGGTTTCCCTATGGTGGGGAGTGGCAGGACCAGGTGTAAAAGTGCAGGACTGGGAGCAAGGGCTGGAGGCCTGTGAGGAGGCATGGGGCTAGGCCAGGGCTCTGGGGTAGCCAAGGGCTCAGCACCAGGCAGTGCCTGACCTCACCACCCCTGCGGGCAGGGGCAGCAGTGGCCCCCAGAACCCATGAGGCTGTGGAATGCCGCAGCCACCTGCCTGTCCCCATGGAGCTGCTGGCCATGCTGGCTGGGAGGCCACATTTGGCCACTACAGCAGGACCAGGACTGGCTCTAGTACACTATGTATGGTGGGGATGAGCAAAACGAGGAGGAGGGAGCTATATCTGGGAAGTGCAGATTTTATGTTGGAGGATCATGATTTTCTTTTAAAGATTTTGTTTGGGTCTTCAGAGAAATGAGTGATTTCGCAGAAAGCTCAGCAGCTGTGGGAAGATGAACACCAACAGGCAGCAGAGGGAGCTGGACACAATGCACCTACTGGTGGATGCTGCAATTCCCCAGGTAGATCCTCAGCGAGACTCAGCCAGGCCAGTCTGGATCACCTCTTGAGATATCCATGCCTATTTAATTAGAGGAATCAAATCGGCAGTTTTCAGAACTAAGAATGTAGCTGAAGCCATGTGTTGGAGGTTGAGGGGT
>VZTX01001900.1:188846-228806 GCA_013400915.1 Pardalotus punctatus | reverse complement strand
AAGGGCCGCCGCGCTGGGTGGGTGTGAGTTATTTCCAGCCGAAAATGAACGCTCCGAGGTGTCGGGCAGATGTTACTTAATCTGTCTCGTCCTTCTCCTTCACGTGTGTGTGAAAGGAGCGAAGGGAAGGGGCGGTTTCGTTGCCTTTGCTGGTGTGTGGCGTGTGATGCGAACGCGTTTGTCGTGCGCTGCCTTTCCGAGCCACTCACCCCTCCTGGGTGGGATTTACAAGTGATGCAGCTAATTCCTTGGAAGAGGGAGGCAATTCATTTGCATTGCGTGCTTAGAAATGGGGCACAGTGACTCTCCCAGGGTGGGTTTGTTTTTTTTTTAGTCGCTGCCCCCAATGAGCTTTAAATATCTGGGTTGAAGGTGCTGTAGGATTCACGGTGAATGCTCAACATTTCTTACTATTAAATGCCTGCTCTTACTCCTGTGTGCAACATGCCCAAATGAATCGGGTCTGCCACAACAAGCTAACTGTTGTGTTAAAGGTCCAGGGTCATCGAGAGTTGGGATAACTGTGTAAACAGTGCTGTAAATGCAGTTCTTTTGACCTTCGGTAGATGTCACATTCTTGCTGTGTTGTAGTTCAGATGTTTTTCCGATTTTTTTTTTGGGTTTTTTTTTTTTTTTTTAAATTTTTTTTTTTTTTTTTGGCCCTTTTTTTTTAAAANATCGAGAGTTGGGATAACTGTGTAAACAGTGCTGTAAATGCAGTTCTTTTGACCTTCGGTAGATGTCACATTCTTGCTGTGTTGTAGTTCAGATGTTTTTCTGATTTTTTTTTTGGGTTTTTTTTTTTTTTTTTAAACTTTTTTTGTTCCTGTTCGCCCATTTATTGAAGAATTGAGCAGTGGTGGTTCTTGGAGCTGAGGCTTAAACCTGTTCCGGAGTTCAGGCTTGATGGGGGAGGGAAAAGTGTAGGAGTACGGTAAATCAGAGATTATGAGCTTCATGTGGGTACGGTGTTAGGAGTGGGAGATCGAGTTGGTTGCAGTCGGTGTTGGCCACAAAGCCGCCATTTCTGTGTTTCGGCTGGCGAAGTAGGTAGGTCATTTTGAAGATAATGCTGGGAGTGGCGAAGGGCCCTATTCAAAACATTTCCTTTCTGCTTCCATGTGGTGAATAACTTCTCTTGGTCACGCTCCTCCTCCTTGCTGCTCTCAGGGCGGCCTGAAAACCACCGGAAGAGGTTCAGGTCTGAAATGAATGGTCCTACCTGAGGAGTGACTGCTTTGCGACATTTATTGTAGTTTGGAAACCGCTTTCCCGGCTCACGGCTCAGCCATGGAGGCCAGATGTGGACAAAAAGGGGCGTGCCTGGGAGCACGAGTGGCTGCGGGAGCATTGACTGCTCTGAGACACTTCGTGGGTGCAGTTACCGTCTAGTGGTGCTGCTCGCTGCCCCTCGTGTGCCGGGTGACATTCTCAGCGTCCTCCTGAGTCCAAAGAATGAAATCAAGAATGAAGTCAGCTTTTCCTGCTGTTGTGTTTCTTGCTTCCAAACTTACCATTGCAGTTTTGATAACATTAGGAGTTGAGGGAGGGAAGAGCAGGCATAGAGCGTTAATTTTAATTTGTTCTGTTCTCTATCTCATATTTGTTTTCTTCTGGTTTTCCAGGTACATGTTGTAAAAAAGACTTGACTAGATGTTGAGATGGAGCCCTGAATATGATTATGTTACTGTAGTAATACTGCATTTTCTACATGAAAATCCAATTAAAATATTTGGATTTGAAGCTATTTTTATATATAGAAGTAAAATAAATTGCTTGACACTACTTGCAAATACACATTTCTAAACAAAAGATTTTTCTTGTCTGAATACTACTGTAAGACTTTCACTTAATTAGTAATTACTACAGTTGAGGTACAGGTTTGTCTTGCTCCTTATTTTTGAGCATGACTTAAATACATAAAGCATAAACTAAATTCTTACTTACACATGGAGTTCTTTAGTGAGAGCAAATCTGACTTTATGGGGTGTGTTTTCTGGAAGAGTTTCAGGTTGTATCTTTCTGAGTATGCAGACAGCTCTGGTGTAACTTTTTGATTGATCTTTCACTCGTCCAGCCTTCTGGCTGTTTGCTAATTGAGCAGTTTTATGTGAGATTTTTAGGTTTACAGGGTTTGAAAGGAGGGTGAGTGGCACGGAGGTGCTGTAGGTGGGGGGCTGGGAATATGTGTTAGAGTTGCCATTGACTGTGAGAAGAGGGCAATAAACTTGATTAGGTATTTCCAGCGTGGGGGAGGATGGTGTGAAAAAGGTAGAGCATAACTTAGCATCAAAAATTCTGTGGCTTCTGGCTTGTTTTCCTGCTTTTCATGAATGTCTTTATCTTGCACCAGTCTCTGGCTGGTAAAGAATCTTACATGCACACCCCACCTGACTCCCTTTGCATAATATCGAGGCTGCTCTATCTAGGACAAAGAGTTAATGCATGTGTCCCTGGATTTAGGGGACCTGAAACCTCCAGTAGAATTCCCTTTCAGTTTGAAGCGATGTCACATGGCACACCGAGTAACCTGCTGATTTAACAGTCCCTTTGCTTCATGTTCTCCAAGTGCCTTCAGTCAGCTTAGTTTCAGTGGTAAATTTTAACTTGTATGTGGTTAACTTGGAAGGTGGTTTTCTTTTTTTTTTCCCAGCTATTTGAAAAATGCCCTCTGGCTAATTTCTTGCTCTGTGTGTAGATCACGTTTCACCTCCATACCCCAAGTGTTAAAAAGCTTTTGGAACTGATCTTCTGAATGTGCGTGTTGGCCTTGGGAACTCGATACTCGCTGAGATTGCCAGTGTGGGTTTTGGTTGTAGTGACGCAAGGCTTTTCTACCAGCAAACATGTTTAGGGACTGGTAGGGGTTGATACCTGCTTTAAAATAAGCCCTAGGGTGCAGATAACCAGCCCCATCTCTAGTCAGGCTCTTATTCTGTGTTTTACCTGTTGCAGACCCTGAGAGTTGAGCTGGAGTAGTGGTGTGTGAATTTTTCAAGGAGGGGGGGAAAGTTAGTCCTTGTGTGTGCCCCACAATCAAAGCAGTGTTGTATTCAGTCTTATCTCCTTCTGCTAACATAAGCATCTTGTTTCAGTGAGACAAATGAGCTAAGTTGAAGCGCTTGCTTTGCAGCTGCATCGAATAATGATTTCCTATTAATTGATCAATTATTTAAAATTTATTTTGCAGTAATCTATGCCAGCAATTATGACAATGTTAGCAGACCATGCAGCTCGTCAGCTGCTGGATTTTAACCAGAAACTGGATATCAATCTCTTGGACAATGTGGTGAACTGCTTGTACCATGGAGAAGGTGCACAGGTAAGATGGACTTAGAACCTACATTTATTGACCACATTTACAGCAAATCAGCTGAGAAAAATGAATTCACTTCAATAACAATCAGTAAAATCAGTGAATTTACTGAGCTAGTGACTGGAATATCACTGGCAGTCACATGAAATGTGAATTCACATTGAAGTGACACTTGGAAAAATGTTTGCTTGGTGTGTGTTCATTTCTAGCTTGCCTTTTGCTGTTGAGAATTATTAGCAAATACAGTTTGGTAAGGACACTTCTGCCTGCAGCTCACCTTTTCTGACTTAGTTCTTTAGAAAGGTCTGAGCTACCTGTTACTTGTTATCATGGACAGGATTGTGAAGCCATGAACTTAATGTTGGCTTCAGTGAAGAATCATATGTAAAAGAAAAATCTTAGTGATGTTATTGCTGTGTTCGTATTTATAGAGAAGCATGCAATGTATATTTAATAGAAGAGCTTGTTCCTTTCTTGTGTCTGGTCTTTTTTATTTCCCATTATAGTCTGCACTGGTTCTTCTTGCACTCTTTTCTTTGGGCTTAGTGCAGATTGTGAAGTAATGAGTTGAAATGGAGGGTCTGTGTTTTTGTATATATTGCCTTGAAAGTGAATCTTGTATTGCTTTTATCTCTTTCTTCAACTACTTTGGAAACAAGACTTAAATATTGAGTGCAAGTATTGCTACAAGGGTGTTGGCATAGATCCTCTTCTGGCAGATTTTAATTGTTCAGGCTCAACAAATTGGGAGTTTCAGTGTCAGGCATCTCTCACTAAGATAGTCTTGCACAACAATAAGTGAATTAAATGGGACAAAGTAGCTGATGCTTTTCTATTCTTTCCAGCTGTTAGAGTAAACAGTTATATACTTGCTTATACTTGTTTTGTGTATCTCTTTAGGAAAAAAGAAAAAGCACTTCTGTAATGCTTACTAATGCAAATTCCAGTAGGTTTTGAAATACCATGTTGTTTTTTTAGGTATTTGCATTTTGAGTGCTTTTATGTAGTTTTTTAAGTGCTTGAATGACACAGAACTTCTTGTAGCTTTTGTCTTAAAAGTATGGACATCTGTAGCACTTGTTTTGTGATATGTTTTACTGCCTTACAAAACAGGTGATGCTTATAATATTGTTTGGTTTGAAGAGAGTTGGAAAGAGTTGGGAAGGTTTATAAGGGAAATACAGGATTAACACTAAATACAATGCTCAAATTACCGTTGTTCTGGCATTGTGAGAAGTTGCTTCACTTAAAACAGCTGGAAGGAGTCTCCAGTATTTAAAAAATCAATGCAAAAGGAAGCAAAAATTAAAGAGGTGGTGTTTAACTGGCAGAAGTGAATTATAATATAAACTTCTGTTAAATGTGTGTACTAATATGTGTCACCTCAATGAAACTTTGGTCAGCTATTTGAGTACATTTCCAAAGTGGAGACATTTCAGGGAGTCTGAGCTTTTCCCTCTTCCAGGGGGTTCAGAAGTTCCTGCATGAAAAAATGGTTTTCTGTGGAGTCTGACAGCTCAAGTCCCATCGTAAAGGGTGACAGGAATAATAGAAGTTGAGGAAACTAAATATTAAAACTGGGAGATTACCAGTGGTTTTCCTGGAATAGGTCAGGGTAATGTCAGGGTAAAACAGGTTTAGAAAGCAACCTGAATGGCCTGTGCTGAACTTGCTTTCAGATTCACCTGTCTCCTCCTTCTGCCTAGTTCTTATCTCTGCTTGCAAAACTGTTATCTTCTGATCTATATTAGGCAAGAAAGAAGCTATTTTCTGTCCTAGAGATTTAAAGCTTTCTCTTAGCTTTTTTGGGTATGCTTCTCTGAAAAGAAAGAATGTCCCCACCCCAGTGCAGCACATGACTAAGGAGATTTTGTGCAACTCAGAAATGTTTACCTGGACTCATCCCAGCTTCTTAATTCCATTGATCTGTTAGAACTTCACATGTCTAGAAAGCTTATTTGCAGATTTCTTTTTGGTACCAGCAACACCATGAGGCTTTGTTCTTGATTAGCCATTATTATTAAATTTACACTTTTTATGAAACTGCAGGGTTTGATGTCCAGAAAAGGGGTTAGTGGGTATGAGAGCAAACCTCTCTGTGTTGAGAGAAGGATATGGAGTGTCTGTATTTTGTAGGTGTTGAAATTTGATCCTGGGGTATGTCACCAGTATTAGAAGCAAATAAGAGGCCAATATAAAACCACACTTTCAGATTGAACCTGGAAGTAATATAGCTATTACTTCCCTCTTCAAACAGAAGTTTATTAAAAGTTCTGGGTTTTCTTTTTTTTAAAATCTGTGATGTCATACTGTAACAGTATGGCTGTACTGGTTGTGGTCCTTAACAGAATATTTGTGTGGTACCTGTCCATATGAAATCTGCAGGGACTTACTGCTGGTCCAGTTGCTCCACTGTGCTCAATTACATCAAATAGGGGTGCAAGTAGTATTGTACAGATAGTTTAGGCATCCTTGCTCTTTTCTGTTGGAACCTCCAATTTTATTTTTTAAATCCCACACCAAATTTGTCGGTTTCTTGTAGTTTATGTATATAGATTTTGGGTCTTGATTGGGTTTCTAAGTTACTGAAAATACATGGTTTTTTACGCCAGTTAATGATTAGCTCAGGTATGTACTTGGATGAGACTAGAAATCTGCATGGCCGCAGTAAGTTCTAGCTGTTGAAGTTAATCCTAAAGTAAAGCTTGAAGTGCTTTGTAAGTCTGTTGAATTGGCTCTACAGTGCAGTGAAAGGCTGAATAAGTTCTGTTAATGGTGTTGTAAAATGTCCCTCTTGTTAGTAAGGCAGTGTCTGACGCTTGTAGGGGATACAATTTGCAGCAAGATTTGTCAGTGCACCACATTTTTGGAAATGGCTGACTTCAGTTTGGCTCCCTAAAAATGCTTGAGGACATCCAGGCTTTTGAAAACGATGGCTAAAATGAATTCAGCTATTTCAATGTGTAATTGCTTCAGATGAGCTTTTCAAGAAACCACAGTATCTAGGACAGTAATTGATAATGTCAGTCCCAAGGAAGAGCAAACCATTAGCATGACCAACTCCCTTCCTCCCACCAGGAGGTTTTTATTATGGTTTTGTAGGTTGTTAGGTACACCAAGAATTCCTCAGAAGGAGGGGTTGGAGACCTCTAATGCTCTGCTCTGTGGTTCTTCCAAATAAAATCAACAATTCCTACATCAACAACTTTGCAGCATGATACAGTGCTCCTTAAAGCTGGCACTTGGTATGTGTTTCCACTGGAACTACAAAGTTTGGGTGCCCTAGAATGAAATTTTATCTGGGTGACTTTGTGGAAGGGGAGAGAATTTCGTACTGTGTGCTGTCCTTGCATGTTCACTGCTGGTCTGGATGAATCATTCAGTGTGGAAGAGTGGAAGTGAGTAATTACTGTCCTGCATCAATGGGCTTTTGGAGTTTGGCTGTTACTAAACTTCAGCTGTCACAGAAGGAGGCTTAAGGGACTTGGTGCTGCTGGTTGAGTTCTGCCTAACTCTTAGATAAGTAATATAAATGAAATTTTACATATTGATATCTTCACTGACAGTATGTAATTTCTTAAATAATCTGATGCTAACACTTTTTCAAACCAAATTTTCTTTTAGCAAAGAATGGCACAAGAAGTGTTGACTCATTTAAAAGAACATCCTGATGCATGGACAAGAGTTGATACTATTTTGGAGTTCTCTCAGAACATGAATACCAAAGTAAGCAAATTAACTTTTATTTATTTGGTTTTCCTCTTTCTTCCATTCATAAACTTTGAGGAAGGTATCTCATTTTTAGCCATAGATTTTCTTGATTCAAACCACATAAATTTTTAAATTGTCTTGTTCTCAAAGTTGGCTTTAAACAAGAACTGTAAATGAAAAAAAGTATCCGTACGTCCTTTTACATTGACAAGAGTTTCTCCTTTTTTTTTTTCTTTTTTTTGTGGATGGATTGGATACACAGAGGTTTTTTTGAAGGCACATACGAGCATTATGCCAGTTCCCAAGATTGGTTTTGTCTATATCAATCTGAGTAATGAAAAGTCTGCTAGAGCCACATTTTTGTCCTTGGGTAAGTGCTTGGCTGTTGTGATCATAATGAAAGCCATGTGCACATAACTGAGGAGAAAATGTGTCCCTAGGTGTGTTAAAGACAACACAAACCTTATTAGACCAAGGTTTTGAGCAATCAATGAAGGTTAAGCACCTCACAGTTTGTAGCACAAGATGAGTTCTTTGCTACTGTGGAGATCACGTTTGCTTTGTACTGCTGTTGGAAATCCATCCGTCATGGTAGAAGCTAAAATGAGCAGCATTCAGGGCCTTTTCTGCAATTTGAAATGCTTTACCTAAGACTTGTGAAGTTTGAGCCAAAATGTGTTTTCACTGTCTTAAGTTTGATGATTATTATCTCAAATAACTGACATGCATGTTTTTCTACTGAATACACACTGTGTTCAAACAGAAAAAATTGTGTTTGGATGGTTTCTGAAATCATGTGGTATTCATGAAGCAGTTCATATTTTTTTTCATTGCTCTCTGAAGTTGAGGGGAAAACAGTTTAAAGAACTTCCTCAAAGTAACACCTTTAAGCACCTTTAAGTAACAGTGTTTGCCTGTTTGCTTGCCTGGTAAACTTTGCTTTTTATACTGACAGACATTACTAATGTTTAAGTTGATTTATCAACAGTATTTTTAAAAACTCAAATTTGTCTTGTGAAAAATGAGATGATTAGAGGAACAGAAAGAAAGCAACAGGTAAAGAATTCTTCAATTTACATAAATTGCAAATGATTTGGTGCTAAATTTATGCACTATGACATTTGGCTTTTATGCAATCATATTTTTTCTTTAATTAAAGCTGTTAACACTACCTGATATTAATCATAATGTTCCATTATGTTGATTGCTTGTAATAGGAAGAAAAGGGGTGTCTTCCTGTGCAACTGACACAGCTAGGCTTTGACGGCAGGCCTCCACAAGGTCTACCCTTTTGATTCCCTTTAACTGAATTCTGTTCATCAATTGTTTTTTGTTTCTTGGGAGGTGGGAGGGAAAGGGATTCGGTGCATAAAATAAGTAATAAGGGTGCCATAGAAATTTCTACCATAGGGATCATTTCATAGGGTTTTTTTGAGTCTTTGCTGTTGCCTGTCCCTCATCTTCATAACTGGGCAATGAATTAGCGATAGACAATTAGCAACAAGCGAACTAGGAGCAAACGAGTTTCTGAAAGGCTTCTGTCTTACACAGAGTTGAGATGTGTTCATGTGTACTGTTGCAGTATTGGATTTAAAGGCAGAACTTTGTGATTGGTATCAGTGACTTTTTTGATCAGCAGTGCCTCTCTTTATCAGAGAAATAAAAGCCATTAAAACTATCAAACCAAATGAAACACAGTAAGAACCCCAGAAGGCCCCTTGCAGAATGTTGAGGCTGGTGGAGCCCTTCCAATGTGGCGTGGCAAGGAAGGTGTGCAGGTGAGGGTTGTACACAGGGATTTTACTGCTGCTGCTCTTCAGTGTCACACACAGGTGCTGGGGAAAAGATATTTTTAGGACTGAGGGAGATGCGAACAAGACACTACAGAGGGCAGAACTGAAGTCATGCATGTACAAAAGAATGAGTAGAAACGTTTACAGCATGAATAGCTTAAGGTCCATGAGCCCAAATAAGATGTTTGAGCAGGTAAAGAGGGATAGGTGTGGCAGATTGTTAGAGGTGTCTGTCCTTTTCTTTCACTCGAGGAAATTCCAAGTGAGGGAAAAACCCACTGAAGATGAGGTCTGTCCTTAGTCTGTTGTTAGCTTTTTAATTTAAGTTTCATTTGGTCATGTAGTGTTTATTTAAAATGAACCTAGACTTGCCATTCTGGTATAAAAGCTAAGTAAGTTCATTTTTTTTTTCTAGTTTGAAAGCTAGTTTGAAAGCAAATTAACATTTCTAGTAGGCTGATACCTGAAAAATTAATGTGTGTGCCTGTAGAATATAGAAATTTCTCTAGAGTTTACATGCGCTTCAGGAAAGTTAGCACTGTCTGATAAAAGTATTCATACTGTCAACATTGTTAGGAACTTTTGTAAGTATGTTTTGTATCGTGAGCCTGAATCAGTTGCAGATGGTGTCTGTAAATTTTTAGCAGTGGCTGAATTCACTTCCTGTGAAGCATTTTGCTTAAGAAAGTTTACATGTTTTCCTTCATGAAAATCTCCTGGATTTCATTTAGCTTTTGTGTCATGTAATTAAGTCCATTTACAGGTTAAAATCTAGTTGATAAGCTTTTGCTGCTGACCATGGAGGAAATAAAAATACCCTGCCACCTGTGTGTAATTCATAATTTTTCTTGGTGCCCAAGATTTTGGAAGGCGACAGAATATTTTGCGAATGCAGGGATATGCACCCGAAATCTTCTGGGAACTGGGATCAGATAGAGAAGCACAGTAGGTTATGTTAAGATGAGAACAGCAAAAATGCTCTTTTAATACAATGTGGTTTGGGACAGTCTACATTGTGTTTTTTAATTAAACTAAAGTCTCTATGATCCCTTTGGTCGAAATGCTAATGATCCTACTTTGTGTAACAACTAACCATTTTAAAGAGGAACTCTTATTCTCAGCCAAACTTGGAACTGAAAACTTGAGTTTACCTTTCAGGCATTGATACGACTTTTTTTTTTTTTTTTTTTTCTTCCTAATCCACTGCAGATAAAGTAAATGCAAAACTCCTCGTCCCCTTTTCTCTCCTGTCTATTCATGCTAATGGGGTTTTACATATTAAAGTTCTTTGATCATATCATGACAAACTTCTTTCCCTGTTACTGTGAGTTGGCAGTAGGGACAAATGGGCAGAGGGAATGGCCGTTTGCAACGTTAATGGTTTCGGGTAAGAACATAGGAAGGAATTCCTGAAAGGTAAAATGATTTCCAAGAGCTTATTCACATTTTTATTGTTCTTTGACTGAGCACAAAAGTTCATCTTTAAATAGTAGAAATAGCTGCCGTATTGGGGTGGGTATTGAAATTAAATAAACCTGTGGGTTGTCTTGCTGTTCCTAAAGTAACACACCAGTGAAGTTTGGGAAATACTTTCTCTAGAAAGTGCCAGTGTCAGGACATGTGATGCTAAGACAAGATTTTTTTTTTCCAGCTCTTAGAGGAACAGTAGGAAGCTTAAGACACCATCCAAGCTGCTAAATATTTTAGGAGCCTGGTTGGGTTAATACTCAAACTTAGGAGCAGTCATTTATGATACAAATTCATATCTGGCTGCTGCTTTTCCAGATAGCCAAAATTGTCTGCCAGAGGGCTTTTCATTATTGTTTTCCCCCCCTCTCCTGGTGTGAGCATGATCAAACAGCAGGACTTAGTATAGCCAAGAATAAAACAAGAAAATACAGTGCATGAAACCTCAGTAAATGGGTGAATAGACATATATTAAATAAAACTGTTAGTTTAATAATCTTGAAGTCTTAGATGTTAAGTGTGAATGTCTGATTGAATGAGAGTCCTGCAAGTTAGTTAGTCCTACAGTAATGTACTCACATTTTGTCCTTCTCCAATTTCAGTATTATGGACTGCAAATCTTGGAAAATGTGATAAAAACAAGATGGAAGATTCTTCCAAGGAACCAGTGCGAAGGTAGGGAGGGATTTTTTGTCTTTTCCTCATAACTGTAATATTCACTGAGATTTCGACTGTCAGTCTCTAATTTTCAGCTTCAAAGACACAATTTTAGTAACTTTGTGTCATGTGTTATGACCATTTGAGCTCTTGAATGATGAAACCACATCTTTCCCTTTTGTGACAGTGGTCTCAGTGGGTTGGTGAACAGCTGAAATTCTGTAAATTTGGGAAAGAGATCTGACTGATAGTTTTGAAACATCTGCAGTGAACCCCTGGCTTTGAGGTAGAGGTTTTGATTCTCTGTGTGTGGCACAGGAGAGTTTCTTCACCCTTTCTGAGCTGTTTGTGCAGCCCCAGCAATTTTCAGAGTAATTTTCTAGCAGTCTCTGTGGTCCACTTGTTGCCCTCGGTAGATTCGTGTAATTCTTTTGGAATCATAGGCAGTCACAATGACTTTAAAGCAGAAGCACTAAGAAAATGCAATTCTTACCTGTGGATGGTCACTCTGTCTGTTAGACAGAGAGATACTGTGCAGTTGGGTTTAATTCTGTCAGTGTATATACAGGCAGATGGCTGTAATTGGTGCAGTGTGGGGTAACCCCATGTTTCCCATCAATGTAAGGAAGCTGGAAGTCTTAAAAGAAATGCTGCATTTGGTTTATGGGTTTTTCCCTCCCCTGTAGCTTGCAATGTTGTGACTGAGGCATTGGCTGCAGCAAATGGAGGTACCCCTGTGGTACAGCATTGGTGCTTACTCACATGGCTGGCTGGCAAGTCGTCACAACTTGGACTTGAATACATTAAGTGCAATCTCTTTAAATTCTTGACATTGAATGTTGTCACCATTCTATACTTGGCTTTTTACTAAAAGCTGGTTTTGGAACTAATTAAAAGTATTTCAAATTTCTGTGTTCTGCTGTGAGCTTTTATTAACCATGCTGAGATGTTCTTTCAATTTTTGCTGCCAGTGCTTGGGTTCTGAAACTATATTAATTAAAACAGATTTTAATTCTTGATGGAAACAAATGCATAGAGAGAGACATTTACAGTTTTGTGCTTATTCCTCTTCTCACATTTGCCCCATTCCTTCCAGCTATAGGTTGACAAAGGGTTAGCTGTCTTTGAAAGTAAAACTGAAAGTGAAGTTTCCATTCATTCTGCTGTTGGAGGGTTCTTAGGGAACAGCTTCAACTAAGGCTCTGACACAACTATGCCCTTTCGGGAAATGAAAAGAGCACCTTAGTTAGCTAAAGTTAACTGTTCTTTGTGCTTTTAATTACTGGAGTATCTCAGTCATATTTTGTTACATTCTTGACTATGAGCACTTAGTGTCAGCACTTGGACCTTATATCCTAAAGTTTTTGGCTGTGGGAGCAGAGTAGGAGGAAAAGGAGTTAGGAGTGTTGCCCACTGGTGAAGGGAGGTGTAGTAGAATAGATGTGACAGGGATGGACTTAATAGCTTGGAACTGAACAAGTGCCAAATACAGGATGTAATTCAGGAATTAAAAATCTTAAAATTCATGCTCTTAATGCATAGGAGAACTGAGAAATAGTGGTAGTATGGCAAGGTTGCTGCTGGCTGCCCTATGGGTCATGTTATCTCTGCCAGTGCCAGTGGTGTTGGAGTGGTTCCTGCTGCCTGAGAAGATGCAATAACTCCATATGTTACAAGGCACAATAAAGTTACTTTCTGTAGTTGTGTAATCATCTTGAAGTATTCTATTCTTACTTTTCCTGACTTGCATACCTATAAAAGTTCCAGAGGAAATAAAAAAAACCCTTTATACTAACAGAAGTGTATTGTTTCTTCAGCTTTTAAAACATTTTCCCTTGCACAGAGCCAAACTAAAATTGTGAAATTGACTTTAATCCTGTTTTAGGGAAATTGGGTTAGCTGGCTTTTACTTGTGTGGTAGAAGAGGAACCAAATGTATTTACTGTACCCATAGCATTTTATCCAGCTTGGCCTCAGTGGTGTAGGAGGGAGAATCTGTTTCATCTCTAATCCAGTTTGATCTGGTCTGTGGTGGTTGTTTTTAAATTTTCTTATTTGGCTGATGATACTGGCTGGTACAAAAGAGCTGCTCCAGAGCTCATTCAGGTGGCTTGATTACCTGGGAGATAGTAAGGCTGGTTAAATTGAGGTTTCCTTGACTCCAGCCATTCTTTGGTTGACAGGATTTTCCTGTTTGAAGTGTCACTAGTGGAATGTGTGTGCAGGAAACTGAAACTCAGTATACAAAGGAATGCTTAGTGAAATGCAAAGCAAAGCATGCAGGTTTCAAAGTTGTACCTTTTATCTTAATGTCTTAAAGATGTCTTCTGCATGTCTGGTTGGTTTGTGTAGGAAATACAGCTGAGAATCTTGCTGTTGGTTAAGAGGAAACCAAATGCATTTATGAGAAAAACACTGTTCCCCCTTTGTAGCGACAGCAGTGCTTAAGAGTTAAGGTCAAGAGCGGACCTGAATTGAGTGGTGAGTGAATAAAAAAAGTTTTTGAAACAACTTCCCTGAAACTTGTTGGGAAGAAATAAAGCAATGTTGTCAATTACAGAGCCTGAACTGTAAGTTTTCTTAAAGTTTTTTTGGTTTTGGTTTGGTTTTTTTTAACAAGTTGTACATCAGAATGACTTGGGCTTTGAGGTTAGCCAGAGGTTTGTTACTGCTTCTGTCTGAATGCTTTGAGGTTTCAGTTTCCAGCCTAGAATTTCAAATGCAAAGAGGAAAATGTTTTCTTCAGATGTGTTCTTCAGACTTGGAACTCTGTTCTGAAGTTTGATTTTGTTTGAAAATAGCTTTTGGGTTTGAGCTTTTCTGGCCCTGCTACCTTTTAACTTTTGTAAAATAGCTGTCTGTTCCTCAGGTGTTGTTTGTAAGCACTTTTGAAGAGTTCATTTTTATCTTTCCATAATTCTGAAACAAGAATTGGGTAAAACAATCAATTTACAATACTAAAATCCTGAGGTGATTACTCTGTTTTTTGTTTTTATTGCTTTTTCCTTTGCTTTTGGAGTTAGCAGTTTGGACCGATTGGTTTTTTAGACAAAAGTAGAGTTTATGGATGACAGAAGGGGTAAAATTCAGTTAAATCAGATGCCTGGCCTGCACATTCAGCCTTGAGACATGTTTGGTCCCAGCCCCCAGCAATGGGCTAGCCCTGCTCTGATTTATTCAGCCCTCAGGAGGGTGCTTGGAATGGCTCTTCCAGGTACAAATGATGTCATGTGGTTTTCATTCAGGCCTCTGAGGCTGCTGATGTATTCCAGAACATCCCAGGCAGTGCTGAACTTGGCTGATTGCCAGGGTATTGTGCCATCATTCTCAAGTCGAAGTTCTCAGCTTATTAAGGTGTGCTACTAAATTGCTTTAAAATCCAATATTCTTTAGAGCTGATTGTTTAATGATACTCAGAAAGGATGGCATTTGATTAAAGGGCTGTGGTCTCAAAAGGATTTTCTCTGGCAGTGTGAAAACCTGCCTGGAAAGAAAGGCTTTTTGGTCTTCAGTGCAGTGATAGGTTTCATTAATCCTACATTGTGAAATGAAATACTGTTCCCCCGAACAGAGGGAGCTTGTCTGGAGTGTTTGGAGTTGGAATGGATAAAGCACTTCTTCATTATGAAACACAAATTGCTTGTACAACTTTTCTCATTCCGAAATGAAAAAGTGAAGTGTTCGGAGATGTAGTTCAGTGTTTTCCAGGAAGATCCTGGAGTTCAGAGTAAAGCTTTTGATGCAGTGGAAGCTGCTGTAGAGGAGGTTTTTCTGTACAGTGATGAGCTGTTTTAATGGAAATCCTGGCCTGCTTCATGAGGGAGATGTTTCTTCAGTTCTCTGTAATGAAGGGGGGATGAGCTACATGGCACTTCTGCGTGTGTGTGAAGACAAACTCTCTGCCTGTTTTCAGAGTTTTAATGAGTTTTCTGTTGAAAAGCAAATAGATTATGGATTGATTTGTTCGCTAAGGGGGAAAGATGATTTGTGGGGCTGTATGGGAAAGCATTGTTTCTTAAGACTAAAAATGAGATGGTATTTTGACCACATTTTGGGACTAAACAGTTCAGTGTAAGTGTGTATGCATGCATACAAACATCCCCAGAGGGGACAGCTCAGCTCTAGCATTTGAAATTCTAATTTTGATTGCAAAATAATGTTAATTTGCTAAGTTACATTGCCCACCTGATTCATTTGTGCCTATTATTCTTCAATATAAGCAGAGACTTTATTAATTTTAGTAAATTAGAGGGAGCTTGCTTCCACAGCACCAGCTAGAAAAATTTTTGACACTTGTGAAATGCTTGTGCTCTGTGAC
Source organism: Pardalotus punctatus (assembly GCA_013400915.1). Taxonomy (NCBI): domain Eukaryota; kingdom Metazoa; phylum Chordata; class Aves; order Passeriformes; family Pardalotidae; genus Pardalotus; species Pardalotus punctatus. The sequence continues at coordinate 213,544 of VZTX01001900.1, read as the reverse complement.
TGCGCAGAAGGCTGTGCTTGTGTGCCTCGAGGACAAGAAGTGGGTTTGTTGCAGGTGTGTGTTTGCTGATGGTGTCCATGGTTATTTACCTGCTGTACTGGGCTGTGACAGGAGCTCCTTGCTGAGGGTACAGAGAGCACAGGAGAGGTAATGGCTTCCTAGAGCCCATGCAAAGGTTAAACTGTAGGGTATTTCCTCAAGCTCAGGCTGCAGAAATTACTCATGTTGGATAACGTGATGTTCCTCACTGTGTTCCAGTTCCACTCCAAGCACTGCATAGCTCAGGTCACTTGGGAGAACAACTTTCCCTCCAGGAAGTGTTTCAGTTTTACTGGATGTTTGCCTCTCTGTCAAGGAGCAACTTTCACAGAAGGATGACAGTATCTAATGTACATCCAGGAACATTCTAAAAGGCCTTGAGTTCATGCCCTTGCTCTATCATCCCTTTTATGGTACTTTATTCAAAAGTACTTCTTGGGCTTCGCTTTCCGGAAAATGTCAGCGGTGAGGCCGTTCCAGGCCGGGAGCAGGACCTGCTCCCTTTGGTTGCTGGTTGTCCTGAGATCAGTGTAGTTGTAGGGTCAGATGATCTTTGAAGAACATTTCTTGTGTCCTGGGTGTCGTGGTTGGTGTGGCTTATGTTTTGTTTTATTGGAAGCTCTGTTTTCCAGTGCTGTGTGTTTCTTCTCGCTTGGCTCAGTGAAAGGCCTGGACTTGGCAGTGGTGTTTAAGACTTGTTCAGCTGCTTCTGTGATGGAAGGAGACTTCTGGGCAGTGGTTGAGGGGCTTGTGTATGTGCTGTGCCTTCCTCCTTAATCAAACACTTCCTTTTAAGTGCTCCATACACATTGCTCTTAGCTATCCCGTGGACTGCTACCCCTGAACGGTTTCTCGGACATGTTCTACTGAAAAATGGTAATGAGCCTCTGGGTTGATTTTCATCAGAATATAAATTGGACATATATTTGGTCTGCTGAGAATTTTCTTTCATATGGAATGACAAAGAAACGAGCTATTTAATGTGGAGCAGAAACCACAACACTTGAAGTAAAAAAAGAAAAAGTAGAAAATGACATCTGAGCCAAAAAGAGCATTAGAGAATTGGATAGCTGCTGCTTTTAAGGGATTAAGAGTATGACTTTGTTCATTGGATGGATGACCTCAGGAGCCTGCAGCATGATGTGTGAAAAGGAGCAAACTTTTTAGGTTGTCTTTTGAGCTGTGGTCACCATTTTGACTTTATTTGTATTTTTTTAATGGAGGAGCTGTGGAGCAGAGCAGCTGTTCTCTGCTGGTCTCGAGGCCAGATCGATGGCAGCACAATATTCAAGTTGTTACTGAACAGCACAATACCAGTGGTGCAGCAAGATGGAAAATACCATGGATTTGCAGTCAGAACTCCAAGAACAATATTAACTTCTAAATTCTTTTTAGAAATGCAAAGAGTTGCAACAGTAGGCTTCCCTAAGTGGTTTGGCAGGTGGTTATAATAGTTTAGTTCTGGCACTGCAATCCTATTTCCATATTATTTTGGGGGCTTTCATATCTCATCTCCGAATTACTATAGTGTTTCAGCAAAGTGTGTGTTTTAGCTTTAAAATATTGTAGATCAGGCCTATGTTGTCAGCCCAGTGCTTGGTAATAACTCTTACCGGGTGCCTGGCAGTGATACTTACTTTATTAGTGATCATACTCCTGGAGAAATGTGGATTGATCCCAGTTGATGATGATGAATAGTTCCACTTGTAATTGGAACTACCTGTAGAACAGCTCCTGTCTAGTATGTATCTAATGGCTCAAAGTCTAGATCTAGTTTTTCCAGATTTCATGAGGATGCAATTAATAAGCTGTCCACTTTAATCCTGTTGCTTAAGCCTGAAATGGAAAAAAAAAAAAAGCTAAATTTGGTCAAGTCTTAGACAAGCTTTAAAACTTAAAACAGAGGCTGTGGATTATGTCTTCAATAGAAGACATTCTTCTTAAAGTGACAACTTCTGAAGCCTTCAACATATGCATGTTGTCTGCATGAGTCAGCTGACTTGTCTTGTTGAAGAAATGATTGAAACGAGATTTTTGGGTTCATGAATTTGAATAGCAAAGCATCCACTGATTCTCAAAGCTCCTTACAACAAGAAAACACTTGCCTGGTTTGAAGCGCGGTGTCAGCTGAACTCCTGGAATGTTCACCTGGGTCGTGACTCCAGGCCCTCTGTGCGTGCCTTTTCCTGGGAGTCAGGGGTTTCTGTACACAGTGGTTTTAGACACGGGTATTGTCACTCAGAAAGCCATTGTTTCTGTGGATTAAGTCATTAGGAGTGAGCTGAGGGCTAGGTGGCAAAATGAAACTTTGGGCAATGTAGCTTCTTTCAGTGGTTGGGGTTTTTTTGGTTCTGTGGTGGAGCTGAAAACTCTGAAATAATTCAAACACATTTGTAGAAGGAAAACAACAAAATGAACAATGTAAACACGCTGTGTGCCCCTGCTTGGCGAATTGCCAATGTAAGCAAAGAAAAGGCAATAAAATAGAATTTCTTAAGAGTTTGTGGACTCAGAGCATCCATATATGCTATAGAAGTGCAGTAGTTCGCACTCAAATGAATTATACTGTATTAGTGAATGAAGGTTTAAGTTTTGGCCTTGTAAGATTGCACAGGGAAGGCTTTGCTAAGCTCTGGCACAGTGTTTGACTTTGAAATGCTGTGCATAGAGATTCCTGTCTTTAAAACAGGTTACCTAAGTAGACTGGAGCATCTCTGAACTTCTACGTGCAGTGCAGGTGATGCATCAAAGCTTTTCAGTGCAGTTTTAGCAAAGTAGGCATCAAAAGTGGCATCATGCTTAGGAAGTTCTGTTTATTTTTGGAGTTCACTTTGATCTGGTACAAATAATTGCAAGGACACTCTAATCCTTAGTCTCTTTTCCTTTTGGTTTATTGAAATAACTCGAGTGTAAAGCCATGTTGTACATCTAAAATACCGTCAGGATTGATAAAAGTGTGTTTTTTCCATGTAGCACACATGAAGGATGCTCACTGACGCATGTCTGTCGGGTCCTTAGAGGTGTTTCTTGTTCAAAACCTGAAGAATCTGAATTCAGAAATATTTGTAGCTACAACTGTTATATGTGGCATAGCTGAAAATAAATTCCTACCTCTTCTGCAGGTATTAAAAAATACGTTGTTGGCCTAATTATCAAGACCTCATCTGACCCAACGTGTGTAGAAGTAAGTGAAGAATTCTCAGGGGAGGATGAGGGAAGGGAGCGTTGTGCAAAAACCTGACTCTTCTCTTTTCTTCTCCAGAAAGAGAAAGTGTATATTGGGAAACTGAATATGATTCTTGTTCAGGTAAGCCACAGTTGATAACATTTTAATTATTGTTATAAAGTCTCTGACTTTGCTGTGTGTCTCACATGTGGCTGCTTCACTTTGCAGATCCTGAAACAGGAGTGGCCGAAGCACTGGCCGACTTTTATCAGTGATATTGTGGGAGCGAGCAGGACCAGTGAGAGCCTCTGTCAGAACAACATGGTGATCCTGAAACTGCTGAGTGAAGAAGTGTTTGATTTTTCCAGTGGCCAGATTACTCAAGTAAAAGCGAAGCATTTGAAAGACAGGCAAGTGTATCTGTTGAAATCTGACTGAATAGGGTGGACTTTGTGCTTGCTGCTAAATGCTTGCTCTCACTTGGAGCCCTTGTGTGAACACCTACAGCTGCATAATTCCATTTCTGAGCCCAAGAGGGTTACTGATTTTTCTTTGAAGCAGAACTCCTAGGGGATCCCTAACTTTCTTTTGTACACATAGGGATTTGTACCTTGCTGCAGGTAGCATCTGTTGGCTGATGGCTTCTACCCTTTCGACAGAGAATTCAGTATTGATTGATTGTATTTCCTTAGCCAGAATTTGCAGGCACAGGCTTCAAGCTGCTTCAAATACGCATTATTACTGTGAAAATGGGGAAAAGCCAGGTGGCTTTTGAATGCCTCCATGGGCATAGGTCTTCTGGACCCATCTTGTGTGCACAGATATCTTGATTTATGGAACGTGGAAATGCTTAGTTTCTAATTTTTTTTTTTTTTTTTTTACAGCATGTGCAATGAATTCTCTCAGATATTTCAACTGTGTCAGTTTGTGATGGTAAGTCATATTTCTTTAATGATGTTTTCAAAATTCCCCCCTTTGTGCCTAACAGTGTCACAATGTCATAAACTCTAATGGTCATTTACAGGAAAACTCCCAAAACGCTCCCTTAGTCCATGCAACCTTGGAAACTTTGCTACGATTTCTGAACTGGATTCCTCTGGGATATATATTTGAGACCAAGTTAATCAGCACACTAATATATAAGGTATTCTTGCCAAAAAATTACAGCTCTTTAAATTTAAATACAAGTTGCCGAAAAGCTGTGCAACACTTGTGTAATACTCTGTATTTTTTCTTCTCTCAATAGTTCTTAAATGTTCCCATGTTTCGAAATGTCTCTTTGAAGTGCCTCACAGAGATTGCAGGTGTCAGTGTAAGCCAGTATGAAGAACAGTTTGTAACACTTTTTACACTGACCATGATGCAGTTAAAACAGGTAAATGTTTTTTAGAAACCTCTTTGACTGTCATACCACAAAACCAATTTCTGTAGAGCCTAGTTGAGTTTAAAAGTTTATATTCATTATAGAGCTCTTGATATGAAAAGTATTGTTCTTTGGTGGCATTTTTGTATTTTTCTGACTTGATGGCAGCTGTATTGCTGCTGCATTGATTTGATTAATTCAAGAGATGTTTTGAGCACTTGGGCTGTGTGATGGGGGAAATGTGTACTATGTGTCTCAAGACCTAAACTGACCTAACTTCTGCAAGTTGCTCTTTCATGTTTGGGACAGATATAAATATTTCTCATGTAAAGCCATACATCAAATTTATATAATTTGATGGTTCCCCTCTGAGCAGTTCAGATTCAGTACATGAGTCTTTCCCTCATTGTGTTTGTATTACAAGTGTGCAGTTCAAGGGTTTTTTTGACAGTCTTTTCCTCTCTTTGCTATGTTGGTCAATTTTGGAGGTTCTTCATAAAAAACAAAAGAACAAGATATTTGTTAATGCACAGTAGTTGTGTAAAAAAAGGGAAAATCTTGATGGTGTCTGTATTCTTTTTATAGATGCTTCCTTTAAATACCAATATCCGACTTGCCTACTCGAATGGAAAAGATGATGAACAGAACTTCATTCAGAATCTCAGTTTGTTCCTCTGCACGTTCCTCAAGGAACATGGTCTACTTATAGAAAAAAGATTAAATCTGAGGGAAACACTAATGGAGGTAAGTTGCTTGGTTTATCTGGCTTAAAAATGTAGCAGGTATGTTCTCATGCTCAAAGGACGTGATATTAATGTAATTTCTAGAACATTGTACTTAAAGTGGGTAAGAGAAAAAACCAATCACAAATACAAAATCCCTTCCAAATGTTTGTTTCCTAGTGTGTTCCAATGGCATTCTGTTTTCAGTGATCCTATACCAATACAGTGTCTGCAGACTTAACTCTGTCTCTCCCTCTTCTTACTTGTTCCTCCATGGGAGCGTCAAATAGTGCTTCAGAGTAAATGAATATATTCTTTTTCCATGGGTCTTCACATACCCCATTTTCTGTTTAACTCTCATGTGACGAAGGTGTGTTGCTGTAAGTTCATCACTCTGTGTTTTCATTGAGCACCCAGAGCTGCTCTCTAGGATCCAGTACATGCTGTAGGGCAGTTCTTCCTTCCTTACATACTTCTTACCTGGTTTGCCATTTCCCAAAGTTTAACTGAAAAACTTCAAATAATCCTCAAGGATGAGACTGTTGCTGTGTAATAAAGACTGTGTGTGCCAGTGGCCCTGCCAAGTCACTGTGACAGTGAAACCACTGGGATTGTGGCAGTTAGTGGAGATTCAGATTAGAATGCAGGGTTGGAAAGGCTTCAACACTCTGGGTACTGCTTCATGCTGTAGTGGGGTAGATCGCAAAATTAGGGTTTTTGGTTGTGGCATTCTAATGGTGAATAACAATTTTTCTGGGGTTGAGCTGTTCTGTGGTGAATTTTTTGCCAGTGTTGCACTGCAAGGGGATGAAAGTGGCTCCGTATCCCCTTGAAGCACCACTTCCCATGCCCAGAATCAAGCCCTGGGCAGGTTTGGAGGCTACAGGCTGAGGAACTGAGACAGGGGAAGAAAAAAAGTGGATTCTGAAGGCTTCCAGTCTTGTATAGAAAGGTCAAGTGTTTAGCAAAGTTCTTAGGCTTGCCTAAAATTGTTGCAAATTCAGTTTTTTTAAGCTCTGGTTTAATGGAACTTAGGTTCAGGTTTTCTTTAAAAAGCTCTGCATCAAATCCTGCACTTTGGATGTAGCAGATCTCCTGAAATTGTTCCATGGATTCATTGTATCTCTGTAGACTAGCAGAGGAATCTACATAAGTTATTTTAAGTGAAATTAATGTAAAGATTAATGTATGGCTGTTCTGAATCCCTCTTTTGACACTGTAGGTGGAGATGCTGAATCAGGTCTTTACCTTTTAAAATGCTCTTAGTAGTTGTTAAGCCATGAAAATACCTTCAGATTTTATCACTTCCCTCTGTTTGTTCACTAATGGGCAATTGCTTTGATATCTTTCACCAGGAACTGCATAATAAGCTTAGGCAAAAATAAATGTGTCTGTGTAGTTTCAGTTTCTCTGGCTGGTATCTGAGCTTGTCAGAATTGCATCAGTGGCTTTCCCTGCTCAGCCTGCTCTGGCTGTTCTATCAGGAAAGAAGTTGAAAATGTTCTGGTAGATGACTTCTGTGGAAAGCAAAGGAGCAGGATTCCTGGGTCAAAGGATCCAGAACAAAGTAGCAGTAACAGTCTTGAGAACAGCAATCACTGACACCAGATGGTGAGGGTTTTTGAGGTTCTGAAAATGCCTTGCAGAAGCTCCAGAGGCTGTGAGTTTGATAATTTACAAACAGGCTGGTTTGGTGATGGCATTTTTTAAGATGTCTTCAGGCTATTTCAGATGGAAGAATACAAACACACTTTGAAAATAACAATAATTGACAGGAGTCGTTGGTTTTGAGTTGCTCTGCCAGTCACAACTCTGACTTCTAAGTAATGTCATCGCAATGTTAATGGCTCTTGTTCTGAACTCTTAGATTAATTTGGCATTTTGTCAGGATTTAGATAACTGAACTTGAAGCAATGTGGTTTATCTGCAGATACTTTCAGTAATTGGATGTTTAAACCACTCTTTTCCAGGCTCTTCATTACATGTTGTTGGTATCAGAAGTTGAAGAAACTGAAATTTTCAAGATTTGTCTGGAGTATTGGAACCATTTAGCTGCTGAGCTCTACAGGGAAAGTCCCTTCTCAACGTCTGCTTCTCCGCTGCTTTCGGGAAGTCAACACTTCGACGTTCCTCCAAGGAGACAGCTTTATTTGCCTGTTTTGTCCAAGGTAATCCATGCTCAAGTGAAGGCACCATAAAGATTTAGATACTGTTTGTGAATTAGAGATTTTGCTTCATGTAAGGAGTGACATAAGAAAATGTATTTTTCTTCAAATAATTGATAGTTTATTCAACTCTAGTTATATAGTCAATGTGAAAATACTTTAAAATGATACCAGTATATAATAGGAGTATTAATGTGATGTTTTGGCTTTTTTAAGATACTTAATTTTAAAATAAATCTATATTAAACAGTTTCTTTAAACAAAAAGGCTGGAGTGCTAGAATTGGAGGAAACTTGTGTTTAGGAAAAGTGGTTTTTAAAAGACCTCTAATATGACATAAGCATTTTGAAACGCTGTAAAGTATAAATACTATCTAGATTGGAGGTTTTTTTAAGTACTGAGCTTGTTCATTGGAGGGTTTCAAGAATTCACCAGGCTCTATCCTTAATGGCTTGTTAGGTGACTTTTCTCTGTAGCTGGCTATAACTTTCTGTGGTTGAGGCTGCCGGAGCAGAGTGCTCTGGAGACTCTTGTGGAGCTGGGAGTGTGTTGGCGTTGGAGTTTGATGCACTTTGAACTTCCCCCAGGTCCGATTGCTCATGGTCAGCCGCATGGCCAAGCCTGAAGAAGTCCTGGTTGTGGAAAATGATCAAGGGGAGGTGGTACGGGAATTCATGAAGGACACGGATTCCATAAACTTGTATAAAAATATGAGAGAAACGCTGGGTAAGTGAACTGGCTGCAGTTTGTGTGCTGTGGGTCTGTGCAGCTGCATCAGTGTGTAAAGTGTGCTATCTTAGGATCTGAATTACTGTGTGGGTAAGATGGTTATCAGCAAGGAGTACTACACAGACTGGAAAGGGAGGAGGCAGTGGCTGCTCTGAGGTTTTCTGTTTGAAGCATGCAGGTAGTGTTTTATAACCTGGTGGAGTAGTAATACACTACTTAATTTTTGTCCTTCGGTATTGCAAGCGATAATGAGTTTTTTGAGGCAGGAAAAAAATACCAAGATTCCTGATTGCAACTTGAGGGAGCAAAGGGAGTAGAGTTGTCAGATATTTAGGACATTAGACCTTCAATATTAAATTTATTTTCTCAAATGCAGATGGGAACACTGAGTGTTTAGTAACAGGTTTATGCGCTAGGAATGTATGTGTGGGAAAGCTGCGAGATGCAGCGTATGTGGGTATTTTTATTCTCACCTTTCTACTTGGGATATAGGTATAATCAGTGTTAAATTAATTGTTGTAGTTCATTTTCATGTGGAATGAGAAAAACATTTTTGTTTTATGAAACAATTACTGCATGTCCTGAGCCTAAGTTGTATTGCCAGATACAAGATTATTTATATGAAAGTGCAGGTTGGATTTACGTTGCATATGTTGTATTACCTATAAGATTCTCTTGGGAAAAGGAAAAGGGGGAGAGAATGTGATGGAAGCTGTATTCTGCAGTACAGTAAAAATCTATTTCTGAACCTGGCCTTAAATTGCTCTTGACTTGCTGGGATTTAGAGTTTTATATGGGAGACACTAATCCTATTACGGGCTGATGCAAGTGACTGAGTTGTGATACTTCTTCCACCTAGACCTGTTCAGGAGCACCAGCTCCACTTTAATTGTGGCTTACTGCAACCAGCAAATGTGGTGACACTCCAATACAGAGCTGAAGAAAATGCGTGGGCCTACATGCTGTATAATGTCCCCCATAGGCAGCCAAGCCCATATTCCCTCTAGACCATCAGTACAAATTTCTTTTGATAATAATTTGCCTTGGCATCATGAGGGACATGCATTGATTTAGACCTTTTACATCACCTGCATGGGATGTTTTGCTGAGATCTCTTAGAATAAACACAGATTCCAATAAATGTTATTGTCCACCTTTAAAATAGTTTTAATAAATTTCAGCTCTAGTTATTACCTCATGCTGTCATGACTTTAGGAGAGAACCATTATGCTTTTACCCGACAGTTTTGCTAGTTTTTTTATGTAACTGCTTATGGAGTTGAGATCCAGCTTGCTGCTTTAAAATGTTCCACGTTGATGTCTTTCAGTTTATCTCACCCATCTGGATTATGCAGACACGGAACGAATTATGACTGAAAAGCTTCACAATCAAGTGAATGGAACTGAGTGGTCGTGGAAAAATCTGAACACCCTGTGCTGGGCTATCGGTTCCATCAGCGGCGCCATGCACGAAGAAGATGAAAAGAGATTCCTGGTTACAGTAATTAAGGTATGGTGGGGCAGAACTAACAGCTTGGTCACACTTCAGTTTATGCTGAAGAAACCAAGCTTGCAGAAATACTGCTCCGTGATCTTAGAAAGCTGCCTGGGATGCAGGGGGATAATAAATTAGTGGGAAATCTTATATCCTGAATTTAGGGGTGATAAATAAGTTAGCTATGAACAATGCATTGATCCAAGTAGCTTTTTCATCAGATAAAATTTAGTTCATGATGAAAGGTACTCTTTAGGGACGCAGAAGAGATGGAAAGGGGTGGCTTAAAAAATGCAGCAAAGTGACAAAGTAACCCATGATTGTAACTAGCATAGCATCTTGCTCTTTTGTTGTCTCTGTATATTCATTGATGAAACTCAAAGTTCGGTTAATATGCAGGTAATATTTTTATAAGAGTAATGGACTTTAATAAGTCATACAAAGATTGTTACAGAATCTTTAGCTTGAAGTCATACAGAAGATGTAGTTTAATTTCTTCTATTTGATGTGGAGTCTGTATTGTTATCTATCAGCTACTCAGCCAGTAGTGTTACTGTGAGGCTTGTTGAACTCCCCCTGCAGGAATCCTTGGTTATATTTAAAATGGAGATTGCTTAGTGTAAAACACAGTGCTCAGGGTTTGGATGAAACTTAAAATGATTGCATCACCCCAATCTTAACCCACTTATTTGGGTTTTTATGTCTTTATTTGGATTTTGAACTTGATTATGGCAACCATCTTTAATATAGCTCCTTACAGGATGTTACGCTTGTAGTGCTTTTAATGGAACTGGACAAACTTGAAGAGGAAACTAAGAATCTTTTGTGTTGTAGGATCTCCTGGGACTCTGTGAACAAAAGCGAGGAAAGGACAATAAAGCCATTATTGCATCAAATATAATGTATATAGTAGGTCAATACCCACGGTTTTTGAGAGCTCACTGGAAATTTTTGAAGACAGTAGTCAACAAGCTGTTTGAATTTATGCATGGTAATTATCTGCTTTTTTTAATTTGCCGTTTTAATTATTTTTAAAAAAGATGCCTATACATGGGCATGTGAGGGGGAAAAATACAAAGCAGTAACTGCCGTGATTTCATTTAGAAACCCACGATGGTGTCCAGGACATGGCTTGTGATACCTTCATCAAAATAGCACAAAAATGCCGCCGACACTTTGTCCAGGTTCAGGTGGGAGAGGTCATGCCATTTATTGATGAAATTCTGAACAATATTAATACAATCATCTGTGACCTTCAGCCACAACAGGTAGGTTTGGTTTGGGGTTGTGGGTAATTCCTGAAGACAATGCAAAGTTACTTCATATTGAAATGTAGGGGTTTTTGCAAGGGTTGAATTACATTCCTTAGTTTTTGTTAGGGACAGTGTCAGGGTATAAATACCACAATTAAGTTGCATTGCTGAGATCTCAGTTGAAATGTTTGGAAGCAGAATTAAAGTGTTTCGTTGGAATTTTAATTTCTGGAATGTTTTAACAAAGAAAGAAGACGCTGAATTTCACTTTGGTTCTGCTTTGTGAAAAGTCAATATCCTACTATAACAGTATCTACCTACAGCTCTTGTATTTGTGAAAGAGGGGGTGAGGAATAATCCAAAAAGGGAAAATCCAAAATCCACTCCTTTCAAAAAATGAAAGGGAAATTTGTTTGGGAAGGGCGTGGCTCATGAAATGACAGTAGTGTGCACCTGCACTAATGTACTGGAACTTCAGGCAGAGTGGATCTGGCACCTGGAAAAAGGTATTTTCAGGATTGATGGGAGCCAGTCCACAGTTCAAATGTGTCTGGTAGAACTGAGTTATTTCTTGATCCTTTTTAACCTCCATGTTTGTGTTGCTGTTCCCATCAGGTGCACACATTTTACGAAGCAGTTGGATACATGATTGGGGCACAGACAGACCAGACTGTGCAGGAGCATCTGATAGAAAAATACATGCTGCTGCCCAATCAGGTGTGGGACAGCATCATTCAGCAGGCAACAAAGGTGAGCTCATACATTGGAATGTGTTCTGTGTTCAGGTGAAAATCCTGCTAAATGTTTGCCTTGCTCTGGGTTTAGTTTTCCTGTTAAGTGCACAGAGCTGGGCTGGGCTTCATTACCTGATGCCTAAGACGGAGATTGATGTCACAATTAAAGTGTTGTTTTGAGAGAGGAGACTTAAATGATGAAATGAATATTTGTTTAAATGTGATTTAATGTACAATCTCCTGGTACTGTACCGAATTTATTGCAGTAGTTTTTTCTAATGCCTCTTTCACTTGGCTTTTGGATAACAGACAAGTTCAAAATACTGTTTTAAAAAATATTGAACAGAAAAATACTGTTTGCTCTTCTTTTTTTCCTCCCACCAATGTTGTGAAGTACTATTTTGTTACTTTTATCTTCTATTTCTTTCAGTTTTTTGAAAATACTTTTATTTCCCCACAATAAAGAACAACAGTCTTGCACTGCACAAGAGACAATGCATTTGCAATTAATCTAATTAAGGGCCTGAAACTTAAGCATGCTTGAGTTACTTTTCTACCCTGACTTCTCTCAAGAATATAACTGCATTTTCTTTGGACCCCTTCTGTCTGTTTTCAGCTTTTAATCTCGTTAGTTTTTCTTCTTTCTCTAACTAGAGAAATGCTTGTTCCACTGCAGCAAAAATATTTCTGCAGAAGAACAGAATGAAATGAAGTTCTATCCTGACTCTGTCGGAGGTAGTGGCAAATGCCATGAAATAAACAGCAGGATCTCTGTAAAACTTCCATAAATTTGAGTGATATATTCTTCTTTCAGGCAGTGTATAAAAGCAATTGTTTAAACTTAGGCTTTTATATTGAAAGCCAGAGGGTGGTTGTATTCACTAACCAAGATGAACTCTTAATTTTTTTTGCAGAATGTTGATATTCTAAAGGATCCTGAAACAGTTAAGCAGCTTGGTAGCATTCTGAAAACCAATGTAAGAGCGTGTAAAGCAGTTGGCCACCCCTTCGTGATTCAGCTTGGAAGAATTTATTTAGATATGCTGAATGTGTACAAGTGCCTAAGTGAAAATATTTCTGCAGCTATTCAGGCTAATGGTAAGAAATTTCCACGTTCTTCCTGAAAATGGGGGTTAGCAGTGTCTGTCACTAGGTTTCAGAGCACATCCCAATTAGGTTAATTTTACTGTTTGGGAAAGTGGAGAAGGACTGAAAGTGCTCGCTTAAATATTTTTTTTTCTTACCAGTTGTTGTATGCAAATAAAGAACTCCCAGCTTTAGAGGGAGGAAGAAATATCTATGAATGAGCAAGTTTAGGAGAATTCAGAACACCAGGGATGCTTACTTAGAATTAATAGGCCTCTTGCTGAGATGAAGTTGTAGCCTGTGTTCTTTTTGCTTACTCTGGTTATAAGTATTAAAGGACTGTCTGCAAATAGGATCTCATTCATTCCTTCACAAGATATCAGCAGGGTTTTGGGATGAGACTGTGAGTGAAGATGCCTGAAAGTCATGGTAAACCAGGCTTGCAATCACAGAAGGAATTCTCAATTACCTCCCCTATTTTTTACCACAGAGCTTAGGGTCTGTGGCATCTCAGGAGAATGTGCTTCTGTAGTGGCTCATTACAAGATGAAATGAGTCAGTTCTTGAATTCTGTGCTGTGCCCAGTTTTCTGGCCAGTGCATGAGATGTACTTGGAAATTGGAATGTTAAAGGCAGCTTGGTAACTGAGCAGCTGGTTACCTTGAAGTAGCTTCTTGGAATTCAGAAGAAAAGTGGCTGAGAAATCCATTTTTCATTCAGCTGATGTAATGGACAGAATTTATGATTACTGGGCACAGTGATTTTGAGGAAGCAGTTGCTGGGGCTGCAGGCCTGGTGAACTCCTTAAACAGCAACTGCTGTGATTGCAGTTGCCTCAGAGAATGCTTTTACAACTGATAAAGATTAAAAACAAAGAAAGTCTTTAATAGTCTTTATAATTCAGATACAAAAATCAAGCATTCTGTTTTGTTAATATCAAGTTAATTTGGTGGGGGTATTTTTTGTTTGTGAGTTGTTATGTTTTTGACACCTCACACAATTAACTGAAGCTTTAAAATTTTCCAGGTGAAATGGTAACAAAGCAGCCCTTGATTAGAAGTATGAGGACTGTAAAAAGGGAAACTTTAAAATTAATTTCTGGCTGGGTGAGCAGGTCCAATGATCCGCAGATGGTAAGTGGATGCATTTTATACAAATAACTCCCAAGACAAAATTGGGAAGAACTTTGGTTTGTGTTCAGTTGTTGGGCACAGGAGCTTGGTTCAGGAGGTGTGTAAACTATAATGGAGAAAGTAAGATCATAAGAGGTAAGCCTGAGCAGTGTTTGAGATGCTTCAGTTAATTTTAGCAGAGAGTGATCTCAGAGGGAATCAAGGAGATTTAACACGGAGACAGAGGATGGGAACCTATTTCAGCTCTCTTAGGACAAGTGTCAGCTGTAACCAAAGGAAGGACTTGGCTACAAACTGTGCTGGAGACTTGGTTCAGTAGCTGCACTGCTATAACCTGGCTTACTCTTCCAACCAGGTAGCTGAAAACTTTGTTCCTCCGTTGTTGGATGCAGTTCTCATCGACTACCAGCGGAACGTCCCGGCCGCTCGGGAGCCCGAGGTGCTCAGTACCATGGCTATCATTGTCAACAAGCTGGGGGGACACATCACTGCTGAAATACCTCAGATCTTCGATGCTGTTTTTGAGTGCACATTAAACATGATCAACAAGGTATTTATATTGAAAATCTGGGATAAGACTCTGAATATCATTGCCACACGTGGCATCTTGTGACTCAGCTGGGTTTTTTCCACTTAGAAAGCACATTTGTGGCATTTGACAAAATTTCTGCTCAAATGAGTGTACCTGTTTTATAGTTGAGCTGTCTAGTTGGATGTCTTAAAATGCTTTAAATTTCTCTGGTTAGCTCTTGATTTTAGCCATTAGTAATTTTTCTGGGGCCTTGGAGTGCTGTACTTCTGGAAGCAGAAGTGTACTTCAGTCAAAAGGTGTAGGACTGACTGCTAAAATTGAAAAATATTTAAAATACAGGAATACCAGTACTGATCAGTCATGTTGAGTATTTCCTCTCCAAGGCACTTCTCATGCTATAGTGTGCAGTATGTACTGACTTGCTCTGCTTTATTGGAAGATGTTATCATGGAACTTAAGGAGACCTGGCTTTTTCCCCCTTTTCTTTGTAGGACTTTGAAGAATATCCTGAACATAGAACAAACTTCTTCTTGCTACTCCAAGCTGTAAATTCTCACTGCTTCCCAGCCTTCCTGGCCATTCCACCTGCACAGTTCAAACTTGTCCTGGATTCTATTATTTGGGCTTTCAAACACACAATGAGAAATGTTGCAGATACAGGTAAATGGAAGTGTTTAATACAGAGCAGAGATTTTCTGGTAGAATGTTGTTCTTTTTCTTCTTTTTCTTTAATCAAACAGCATATTGTTCACATGATTCTGTACTGCATTTGAACAGTTGTTGTTTCATTGCTGTAGCTGGAAGAGAGCGCTGTTACAGTTTCTACCTGCTTTCTTTGCCATGTGAGCATTGGCACTCTTTTGAAATGGCTGAAGGGATGCACCAGCACAAACTGGTGTCACCAGAAAATTGTGACACTGCTGATTTTTGTAGCCATTTAGAGATGGGGAGAAAAGATGCTGTTCAGTTACATTTCACCAAGTAAAGTAATTTGAGTTTCCACGTAAATCTAAACATCAAAACACCTTTCCTTGTTTAATTAGCCAGCACTAGTCTGGGTAGAGGGTTTTGCTCATCAAATGCTGTGATTGGCTCTATACTAATGATATGCTAATAATATGATGATGAAGCTGAAGGGGCATGCCATCTCTGGGAGGCAGTACCCTCTAGTGCCAGCCCAGGGAACTGCCTCACATAGCCATCATTGCCATGCTGGGCATCCTGCTGCCCATCAGAATTCCTTGGGATATTCGTATTTTTTTGGAAAAGGCCAAAATTTCACAGCTGTTTGAATATTGTTCTCTTGGTCACTTTTTTAATGCCTGTTTTGCAGGACTTCAGATCCTTTATACCCTACTACAGAATGTTGCACAGGAGGAGACCGCTGCCCAGAGTTTCTATCAGACATATTTCTGTGATATCCTCCAGCACATTTTCTCCGTGGTCACAGACACCTCGCACACTGCAGGTGAGAATGTGCCTGTGTGAGGCAGGTGATGGAAACCATCTCTTTGAACATCACAATAATGTGGCACATCCTGTTCTGAATAACAACTGCGTGTGTCTGACTTTGATCTGTGCAGGTTTGACAATGCATGCGTCAATCCTTGCGTACATGTTCAACTTGGTAGAAGAGGGAAAAATAAGTACTCCTTTAAACCCTGGAAATCCAGTGAACAACCAAATGTTTATTCAGGAGTATGTGGCTAATCTCCTCAAATCTGCATTTCCTCACCTGCAAGAGTAAGTCTGCCATGATTCAGTAATGCTTCTCAGTGGGTTCTTACTCTTGGAATTCTAACTGATGTGTTTGCTGTTAGTGCCCAGGTTAAGCTGTTCGTAACAGGACTCTTCAGTTTAAACCAGGATATTCCTGCCTTCAAGGAACACCTAAGGGATTTCCTGGTCCAAATCAAGGTATGTTGGGTATGCTTTTCTCAAGAAATCAAAACACAGTTTTCAGCAGGATATTGTTGGAAAGCGTTTGGACAGCGTGGAGTTGGCGTTTGTTTGAAAAATAGAAGTTATTTTGCATCTTATTTTAAAATGCAGTGAGAATTCTGTCCAATGGCTTGTGTGACTGAGGGATGTTCATGGAACCTGTTTCTCTGGGATTTAATTTCATAAATTGGGCTTGAATGTCATTGCTTGTGTTTTACATTGTGCATGCAACCCTTATGTCTTAGGACAGCTGCAAAACTAAATGTAATGGGAAATAAGTTGGTTTTTAACCAGATTTTTTTCATTCTGTTAGGAAGTAGGACCAGTTTTGAAATTCACTACAGCAATGCTGTGCCTTTATTTTTCTAAGCATGCTGGAATTCTAAGATTGTAGGAAATAGTTTGTTAATTAGTTTTGAGACTGCAATTTTCAGGTATTTCAGAATTGTAATGATTCTGCTTTAATGGTGATACACTCCAAATGGTGGGTTACTGTGGCATCCCATTCTGGAACATATGGTGAACATCTTTCAATAGTGCTTTATATTAATTGTGACCCCAGGAACAGAAAACCATGCAAGTAGCCTGTCAGGGAACAGGAAGGAATGATGTTTCCTGTATCAGTTTGGAAGCTTATTAGTCTGCCTAAAGCATTTGACAATAAACTATAATGTTTTTATGTGAATTATCACAGGAATTTGCAGGTGAAGACACATCAGACTTATTCTTGGAGGAGAGAGAAACAGCCCTTCGGCAGGCTCAAGAGGAGAAGCATAAACTTCAGATGTCTGTACCTGGCATCCTTAATCCACATGAAATTCCTGAGGAGATGTGCGATTAAAAACAAAAATAAAACAAGTTTTGCGGTTTTCTTTCTGTACAGCTACTTTGTTGTGATAGAAGAAAACAGCACTTGGATATTTGTTGACCAAAATGATGCCAATTTGTAAATTAAAATGTCACCTAGTGGCCCTTTTTCTTATGTGTTTTTTGTATAAGAAATTTTCTGTGAAATATCCTTCCATTGTTTAAGCTTTTGTTTGGTCATCTTTATTTAGATTTGCATGAAGTTGAAAATTAAGGCATTTTCAAAGTAATTACTTCATGCCCATTTTGTGGCTAAGGGGAAAATAGGCAAAACGTAACTTGTAAAAGACTATATTGCAAAATAATACAATTTCCTGTAAGAGTATCGATTTTTAATTCGGGGTCATTTTCTTTCTAGTCTGTCCTGCAGTCTAGGAGAAAAGGTGAAGAGTAAAGCAGATTGAATTAATTGTTAAGCAGAGGATTCTAGTGCTGCGTTTGTTCTGATCAGTTAGCAGCTTTCTGGACTGAGTGGTAAGGCTATAGGCTACGTGTATTTGCAAGTTGTATGGCAAGTTTGCAGCAAGATCATGTGCATATCATCCCATTGTAAAGCAACTTCTAAAGAGTATGGGAACACAGTACAGTTAGTTATTTTTACACAGTTCTTTTGTTTTTGTGTGTGTGCTGTCGCTTTGTCGACAACAGCTTTTTGTTTTCCTCAATGAGGAGTGTTGCTCATTTGTGAGCCTTCATTAACTCGAAGTGAAATGGTTAAAATATTTATCCTGTTAGAATAGGCTGCATCTTTTTAACAACTCATAAAATAAAAAAAAAAAAACTGGCTTTTGAGATGACTTATACTAATTTACATTGTTTACCATGCTGTAGTGCTTAAAGAACACTACTTAAGAGCAAAATAAACTTGGTTTACATTTATTTTTCTTTCTTTGGCTTATTCTTTTATTGGATGAAAATGCTGTGATCATATTTAAGATTTGTATTTGAAGGTGTAGGAAAAGTTCCTTGAGGTCTAGATAACTTGCTTCTGGCTTGCCTCATCTCAAGGACTTTGGCTGTGCTTGAAGTTACTGTGAACTAAGTTGGGTTCCATTTGGAAATACAGTAGCTGTTCTGACTTACCTCCGTGGATAACTATTCCATACTACGTTACTCTAAAATGCCAGGAATGAGGTACTCTTGCTCTTTCTCTCTCTGGACTCTTTGCAATTTATTTCAAAGAGGTATTGCACTGTATCTTGACTAAACAGTTAATAATAGTCCATGTTAATAACACGTGTAGACAAGATCTACAGTTATTTTTCTACCTAAAGTTTTGTAGTTAAATGATTTTCAGATGTATGAAGCAGTATGAACACTAAGGTTGTGTACAGTCTTGGCTTCCCCATCTCTGTCATGTCTTGTCTCTGTTCTCTAACAGTCGATGTCAAGCTCTCCTGAAGTTTTTCCATGATTTGGTGTCCAATCCCCAGGTTGTCACTAGGATGCCAAGTGTAGCCATTGTCCCAGGGAGCTGTAACAGGAGGCAAGGCAGGCGTGGGGGTGTTGTGTGCCCCTTTGGGTGCTGTAGTTAACTTTGTGCCGTGTGTTCCCTTTGCAGTAGAAGTGCATGAGTTCGCGGTGTTCCTGTAGGATGTAGCTGTGACCGGAATGTTTCCAGTCCGAAGCGTTGGCCCCTTTATGTTTGTGAGCATCTCTCTGTTTGTTGTGTGTGGCTGGCCCTAGGAAAGCCCAGCCTCTCCCACAGGAAGAGCCTTCGGCAGTGTCGTTGGGAGCTGGCACTCCTGGGAGAGGTTCCTCAAACCCCTGATGGCTGGGACTGCGTACAGCCTCCCAAAACTGATAATTACTGCCAGAGTTACAAAACTCGTTCTTACTCTCCTTAAAGCTCCCAATTCCAGCTCTTTCATGTCTTCCTGTCGATGTGGAGCTTTCTGTTCCACCCTGCAAAGGCAATATTGTCTTTATTGGGCAGTTTAAAGTGCACCATTTGAAGTCCCGTTAAAGGACACATCTGGAAAGGACATGAAATGGCTTGTGACCAGGCTGAGTCGCAGCATTAGAGCTACAGATTACCAAAAGCTGTGCAGAGAAATAAGAAAAAGGTTATTGAAATGGAAATAAATCCCACCAGTAGCATGATGTCAGATCACAGCCCCTGAGTCACTAAACACTGAACTGGTTCTGATGTGCAGTGGCATTGACTTTGCACTCAGAACAGTTTTGAACAAAAATATGTGCATTTATGCACCTTCCTTCCTTCAAGGTTGAAATTAGTCTGAGGCTTTTGGTCTGGTTGTTCACTGAAGATTGAAGTGTGACCTAAACTCTCGAACAACAAACCCAAAATGTATTTTTACGTTGATTCAGAGAAGAGTTGTTTCATTATTTTGATACCTTATGAGTTATCTAGTAACAACATTCTAATCTTAGGTTTTGCTTCCCTTTTAGATCTAAAAATTTAACTGTGGTCTTGTCTTGTTCTCTTAAGATAATTGGTGCCTTTCCCTGATCTCTGCAGCTGCTATAAAAATGCAGCTTATGTGGAGTTCTGGATACCATTAAAGATTTGACTTGTGTGTGTGCATATTTCTAGTGCAGTTATCCTGAATGTGAAAAAAAAAAAAAAAAGACAATGTACATTTAAGAAAGTTCTAGTTCTAATGCACACTCTGTAAATCAAAATATATGGATAAAAAGCATGAACCATCATATAAACATCTCCATAACTTGTAACTATATGTAAACCAATGTTTTGTGCATATTTCTATACAGATTTTACAAAAAAAAGAAAAAAAAACAACAAAACAGTTCTGTGTACTCCAGGTACATTGATAAATACAAATATTTCGGGGTGTTTTCTGTGTTTACATGAATTGATTGTCAGCTGATGAAGACACCCCAAGTACTTGTTTCAGGCTGCCATGATGTGTTTGCTACTGTAACTGAAGCAGATTATCTTCCAAAGCATTTTAGGTTAGTTGGTTTTGGTTTTTTTAAACTAGAATAATTTGGTGTGTGTTAATCTGATTGGTTTAAGTGAACTATTTTCCAATAAAGCTAATATTTATGCAAAAAAAAAGCTTTAGAAATGCTCATCTCTCTAGGAAGCTTTAAGAGTTACTTCTGATAGTTTTTTAGCACTGGAAAGGCAATAAAATGTTAGCTTAAATGGGGGAGAAAAAAAAAAAAAAAAGAGGAAAAGATGCTGAAAATGCTGCATTAAAATGCAAAGACTGTCTGAGGTGAGGACTTGCCCTGGTGCTGTGATGAGGGGCCAGACTGTCCCAGAGTCCATTTATCAGTGGGTAAATGATTATTACTGATCCAAGACTCCTGTGGTGCTGGAAGCTGTGTCTGACCTTCTTCTCCCCCTTACTAGGTTTGTCTCCACATGCTATGGAGCAAAATGGAAATGTTGGAGATAGCTCCTCAAAAGCATCTTGGTGCCAAAAACCAGTAAAAGAATAATTCTCTCCATCTGCCCATCAGGAATGTACCTCTGCACTTCATTCCTTGAGACTGTATTTATTTTTAGGCTTCCAGCTTCAGGATATCCTTGCTTCATTGACCAAAGCTGTCCCTGTTGGCAGGGCTCCCTTGGGAAAAGGCTTGGCCAGTCCAGTTGAGGGAATGATTTTTCAGGTTATTATCCCATGTACAATGCACCTCAACTACCTCAATGTCCCAGATTTCACACCTACAAACCTGTGAGCACTTTTTTTGTACTGTAAGTGCCTACAGAGAAAGAGGGGATTGAGGAGGGATATAATGGAGGTTAAGAGTATGGAAGAAAACAACACACTCAGATTTTAATTTTTATTAACTCCTTTTAAGTTACAAGTCAAACAGCACTTTTTCCTGGGTAATCTCTTGGGTAGTCTCTTCCCAGTCTCACATCAACATGTACCCAGGGGCCTGTTTTTTGGTTGTGAACACCCTTTAAGATTTAATTTCTTCTAAATAGTCTCAACTTCTCCTGAGTCTTGAAGTCTGCAGTCTTTCATAGATTCTGTGATTTCAGCAGACTATCAGGAAGAACTGGCCAATTTAACAACTGGGATGGGGAGGGGACTTAAAATTGTTCTCTTGGTGTATGTCTGTTGTAGAGCAGGCTCCAGCCCACTTCCTTCCCCACTGCTGGCTATTTTAACAGGTACGTTGATAACCAGACAGGAAAACTTCTCCAAAGGAATATTGCAAAGGTGTGTTTTACCACTAAAAAGTCCAAAAGATGTCCAAATGTACAACAGAAGGTGCCTGCACCACTTGGGCAGTGGTTCAGTTTCTGACAGCACTGTCTCTTATGCTCAGAAATGCCTTCTATGTACTTCCATGACATTTGTGGCCCAACATGGCCATATTTTGAATATATACTCTTTGGGGTAAATCAATTTGGATTTGTCTTCTCAGGGTGCTGCAACACCAAAGTCTAGTTAGACATGAGCCCTGTTAAAAAGTTTAAAATGCTAAAAGATCAATGAAAGTCGAGTGCTGAAACTTGAAAGTGGATAAACCTAAACTGATCCTGTTGCATGTGGCTTGCAGTGATTCCCAGCAGCATTCCACACGAGGTCACAAATTTAACTGCACTCCAGTACTGGCTCAGTGTTGGGACATGAATTTTGGAAAGCGTGTAATGTTCTTGCTCTTAATCCAGTCCAAAACTTGGTTTAAGACTTAGTTTTGCCCAGGCCTTGCATTATCTATGTTATTCCTCTAGAAGAACTGTGCTGGCACTTTACCAGAGCAAATATTTCCAGATGAGGAGCACTGCAGTCAGGGGAAGGGAAGAGTCCTCCTGGGGATAAAACAACCTTGGCTGGGATAGCACACAGAGAGGATAAAGGTTAAGAGGAAAAACAAAGCATGGAGGAGCAGGAGGCTCACAATCTCTGTAACCAGGCCACTTACAGCTCTTCTGCGTGGAAACTAACATTTAATTTAAAAGAATTCAATTTAGTCTCTAGTTAAAAAAAAAAAAAAAAGTGCAGTAAAAGGAATTTAGTTTTCAATATTGCGTTCTGCTCAAAAGCAGGAGTGACTCAAGGTCACCCATACTCTTCTGCTGTATTCTTGAGCTTGGCATGTGACACCACGCTCCAGAAGGTCCCTTCTGCTGACTCTGGTGTTTACATGGTGCTGCACTCAGATCAAACAGCTGATTTGTCAGGAAAATTATCTTTGAAGACGTTCTGGCAGTTAATTTTGAGTCTGTTATAAAAGTTACTGCAGGGCCTGTGTAAGGGAGAAAGAGTGGACAGGAAAGTGCAAATTCAGGTCAGATGATGTAGATTGTAGAATGAGGTTTTCTACAATAACTGAAACAACGTTGGACTCGCAGAAGGTAAGGCAGCACAACATCAGGTGAAAATTGACATGTAAATGCACAACAAAATCCTCTGATCTACCTTTTGATAGACCTCAAGCTTTGAAATCGTTGCTGTAGAAGAGAAAGGTGGTCATACATTAATTCAGGCAGGAGCAGAACATAATTGTAACATTCTGTACTCCTTTTATTCTTCCATTATGAGTTCTCAGGCTAGCTGGAAGAGATGAAACAACCAAAAAAGGCTTTACAGGGTCCAGTACATCTGTGTCCTTTTAATAACTAAACCAATGAGCTATTAAAGAGTTGTTATTATGGAGGTTTAGTGACGTAGCTAGCTAGTTTAATAGCTAACTAGCTCCTGGTGGTAAGATTTCTGTCAATAGAAAATACAGAATTTAGAAATGGCTACGACTGTCAGAAATTAAAACATCTATAAACTAAATCTAAGGAGAAAAATCAGAAGTTTCAGGGACGTTTTCAGGTTTTTACTCACAGTCATCCTCTTGTCTCTTGTATTATTACCCTTTGTTATTCCCAGAAATCACTTGAATTATGTGAATTAAAGTGACAGACAAGGAATCTGTGTCTCCTGTAGGCTCTCAGGTTAATTTTCTGAATTAGTTTAAATTAGGAAAAGGAAATTTCAGCAGGGAATATTAAGGAATAGCTATCATTGTTGATAAATCTAACTTGGAAAGTATTTCTAAAGCAAGCAGTGACAAGAACTCTGGGTGAAATATCATTCTAGTATATTCCTGACTTCCACTGTAGTTGTTTACCTGTTATTTACAGTAATTTGTCTCTTATTTTTAAACAGCAGTGGAATTTTTTGTCTTTGTTTAAGAAAGTGGTGCCTCGAAGGTGGTTTGGAGCAGCGTTCTGTGCCATGGAGTGGGAGGTTACACGCACAACCACCACGGTGTTATCAGCGTGGATAAATACACACATGGAATTAAAAACAAAACCAACAGAACTGCATCTCCACAATGCCATCAGACTTATTTCAAGTGGAAGAAATATGAGACAGCCACTGAGGAATTAAAAACAACTTTTTCTTCCCCCCCTCGCCCTTTGGTGATTCTATTTTACTTTCTACTAAACTATATCGCATCTGCATTGCGGCTATTAATAGATTTGGGGTTTTAATCCCATGTACAGGCCGGTAAACTCCAAGCGTACACAGTAACACACGGACTCGCCACTGGGTGGTACTACAGAAATAAAAAATAGCGCTTAATACTCGGGAAGTGCCTACTTTGGGGAGAAAAACTAGCGAAGATCTATCATGTGATCCATATTCCAGTTCCATGTACCTGGGAGAGGGAGCAGAATTGAGAGATGGCAGAAAAAAACAGAACAAAAAAAAAATGTTGGGCTTTTTTTAATGGAAAACAGATGTTTGCCTGAAAACTTGTCATCCACGAGTTTGAAACCTCGTTCAAAACGTACCCAAGACAGAGTGAACTAACTGGTAGCTGTAATCACCATAAATTACGTACCTCCAGATACAGTTTTTCGTTTATTTTTTGAGACAGACCGTGTCTTTTATTTAGAAAAGGCTACTTCCAGCCAGTCACAGATGCCATTACTCATTGTACGGAATAAATCACGGCCCAAGCAAGGGGGGCGAAAGAACAGGGCGGAGAACTAAGAGGTAAAAGCAATTATTAGCAGAAAACGCTACCGCAGCGCTCCAAACTCCCATTTTCGGGGCCCGGGCCGGCGGCGCCCACAGGTGCCCGCGCTCCCCTCAGCCGCGCTGGGCGGGAAGGAGATGGCGCCGGCTCTTCCGTCCCGCGCCCCGACGGCGGAAAACGCCAATAAACCGCCCAAAAGACCTGCAAAACCACTTGGAAGCTGGAAGCTTCCTCGCTACGGAGCTCGGCTTAGCGTGCTAAGCGCTCCCTTCAGGCGGGAGGTCCCCGAGGCAGCCCGGCGAGCGCGGCGGGAGCGCGGCCCCGGGCACCGAGGGAAGGGCTGGGGAGGAGAAGCCGCTCCCCCGGCGCTGTCACAGCGGCGGCGTACGCGCGTTCCCGGCGGAGACTCCCGGCCGCGGGAGGCGGGAAGAGGGCAGGGAGAAGGGGAGAGGGCAGGGAGAGGCGCTTCCCGCCCTTCCCCGGGCGCGCGCCCAACCGCCGCCGCCGCCATTTTACCCTCCCGCCCCCTCTCCTCCTCCTCCCC